>RXID01011378.1:0-30283 GCA_005019695.1 Trichopus zeylanicus subsp. travancoricus
GTAGAAGTAGTAGTAGTAGTAGCAAAAGTAGTAGTAATAGCAGTAGTAGAATTAGTAGTAGCAGCAGTAGTAGTAGTAATGCTGGTAATAGTTGTAGTAGGAGTTGTAGTTGTTGTACTAGTAGTAGCAGTAGTACTAGTAGTAGTAGTAATAGTAGTAGTAATAGTAATAGCTAAAGTAGCACAGCCGTTGCTGCAGTAGCAGTGGTAGTAGTAGTACAAGTAGTAGCAGCAGCAATAGTAGTAGTTGTTATAGTTGTAGTAGAAGAAGTTGTACTGGTAGTAGTAACAGCAGTAGTATTAATAGTAGCAGCAGCAATAGGATCTGTTGTAGTAGTAGTAGCAGTAGTAGTAATAGTAATAGTAATAGTACTTGTAGTAGATGTTGTAGTAGTACAATAATTGTAGTAGTAGTAGGTGGAGTATTAAGTGCAGTAGTAGTAGCAATGGCAGTAACAGTGGTAGAAGTAGTACAAGTAGTAGCAGCAGTAATAGAAGTAGTAGTTGTTATAGTTGTAATAGTAAAAGTTGTACTAGTAGTAGTAATAGTAGTAGTATTAATAGTAGCAGCAGCAATAGGATCTGTAGTAGTAGTAGTAGTAGTAGTAGTAGTAGTAGTAGTAATAGTAATAGTAATAGTTATAGGAGTAGTAATAGTACTTGTTGTAGTAGACGTAGTAGTAGTATAATAATAGTAGTAGTAGGAAGAGGAGTATTAAGTGCAGTAATAGTACTTGTTATTGTTGCAGGAGTAGTCATACTGGAAGTAGAAGTAGTATGCGTAGTAGTGATAGTAGTAGTAGTAGTAGTAGTAGTGATAGGAGTAGTAGTACTAGTAGTAGTCGCAACGATAGTATTATTAGTAGTAGCATAACTAGTAGTAGTAGTAGTTGTTGTTGTTATTGTTGTTGTTATCGTAGTACTTGTAGCAGTAGTAGTAGTAGAAGTAGTCGCAGTAGGGGTTGGTGTAGTAGTAGTAGTAGTATTAATAGTAGGAGGAGTAGTAGTAGTAGTTGTAGTAATAGTAGTAGGAATGGTAGTTGTAATAGTAGTAGGAGTCATAGTAGTTGTAGTAGTGTTTGTAGTGGTAGTAGTAGAGGTGGTAGTAGTAGTAGGAGTTGTAGTAGTAGTAGTATTAGTATGAGTAGTAGTAGTAGCTGCGGTAGTAGTAGAAGTAGTAGTAGTGGTAGGAGTAGTAGTTGTTGTTGTTGTCGTAGTTGTAGCAGTAGTGGTAGCAGTAGTAGTAGTACAAGTAGTAATACGAGTAGTTGCAGTAGTAGTAACAGTAGAAGTTGGAGTATTATTAGAAGCAGTAATAGTAATATTTGTGGGAGTAGTGGTAGTATTAGTAGCAGTTGTTGCAATAGTAGTATTTGTTGTAGTAGTAGTAGTCGTACTAGTAGCAATAGTAGTAGTTATTGTTGTTGTTGTTGTTGATGTTGTTGTCGTAGTAGTAGCAGTAATAGTAGTAGTACTAGCAACAGCAGTAGTACTAGTAGTAGTAGCAGTAGTAGGAGCAACAGCGGTAGAAGTAATAGCAGTAGTTGTGCTACTAATAGTAATAGTAGGTGTAGCAGTTGTAATAGTAGTAGTAGTTGTAAAAGTAGTTGTAGTAGTAGCAGTAGTAATAATAATAATAGTAGTAGTGATTGTAGTAGTAGTAGTAGTAGTAGAAGTTGTAGTTGTAGTAGTTATAGTAATTGTAGTAATAGTAGTAGGAATGGTAGTTGTAATAGTAGTAGGAGTCATAGTAGTTGTAGTAGTATTTGTAGTGGTAGTAGTAGAGGTGGTAGTAGTAGTAGGAGTTGTAGTAGTAGTAGTATTAGTATGAGTAGTAGTAGTAGCTGCGGTAGTAGTAGAAGTAGTAGTAGTGGTAGGAGTAGTAGTTGTTGTTGTTGTCGTAGTTGTAGCAGTAGTGGTAGCAGTAGTAGTAGTACAAGTAGTAATACGAGTAGTTGCAGTAGTAGTAACAGTAGAAGTTGGAGTATTATTAGAAGCAGTAATAGTAATATTTGTGGGAGTAGTGGTAGTATTAGTAGCAGTTGTTGCAATAGTAGTATTTGTTGTAGTAGTAGTAGTCGTACTAGTAGCAATAGTAGTAGTTATTGTTGTTGTTGTTGTTGATGTTGTTGTCGTAGTAGTAGCAGTAATAGTAGTAGTACTAGCAACAGCAGTAGTACTAGTAGTAGTAGCAGTAGTAGGAGCAACAGCGGTAGAAGTAATAGCAGTAGTTGTGCTACTAATAGTAATAGTAGGTGTAGCAGTTGTAATAGTAGTATTAGTTGTAAAAGTAGTTGTAGTAGTTGCAGTAGTAATAATAATAATAGTAGTAGTGATTGTAGTAGTAGTAGTAGTAGTAGAAGTTGTAGTTGTAGTAGTTATAGTTGTCATAGCAATGGCAGGAGTAGTTGGAGTAGGAGTTGTAGTGGTAGTAGTAGCAGTAATAATAGAAGTTATTATAGCAGTAATAGTATTATAAGTAGTATTAGCAGTAATAATAGAATAGTTGTAGTAATAGTAGTAGCAGCAGTAGGAATAGTAGTAGTAGTAGTCGTCGTAGAAGCTGCAACAGTAGTAGTAGCAATAGCAGCAATAATCGTACTAGTAGTAGTTGTTGTTGTTGTAGCAGTTGTAGTAGTAATAGTAGTAGTTGGAGTAGAAGTTGTAACAATAGAAGCAATAGCAGTTATTGTTTTAGCTATTGCAGGAGTAGCAGTAGTACTAGTAGTAATAGTAGTAGTAATAGTAGCTGTAGCAGTAATCGTAGCATTAATAATAGTAGTAGTCGTAGCAGTAGTAGTAGCAGTAATAGCAGCAACAGCAGAAGCAATAGTAGCAGTAGTTATAGTAGTAGTAGAACCAGTAGTAGTAGTAGCCGTAGTCGCAGTCATGGTAATAGTAGTTCTAATAGTAGTAGTAGCAGTTGTACTGGAAGTAGTAATACTTATAATAGTAGTACTAAAAGTAGTGATCGTAGTGGAAGTAGTGCAAGTTGAAGTAAGAGCAGTTGTAGTACAATAATTAGTAGGAGGAGGAGAAGTAGTATTAGTAGAAGTAGTACTCGTAAAAGTGATAGTAGTAGCGGTAGTAGTAGTAGTAGCAACAGTAGTAGTGGTAACAGTAGTAGCCATATTAGCCATTGTAGCTGTAGTAGTTGCAGTAGCAGTAGGGGTAGTAGTAGCTGTAGTAGTAGTAGCAATAGTAGTTGTAGCAGTAGTAGTAATAGTAGTTGTTGTTGTTGTAGTAGAAGTAATAGTATTAGTAGCAGCAGCAGCAGCAATGGAGTAGTTGTTGCTAGAACTACTGCTATTACCACTATTACTACTATTGCTGCTGCTGCTGCAGCTACTACCACTACTACTGCACATACTCCAACTCCTATCGCTACATCTACTCCCACCACTACTCCTCCTTATATTACTATTAATACTACTATTGCTACTACTACTGCTGTTGTTGCTCCTACTACTACGAATACGGCTACTACTACAACTACTACTACTACTGTTGCAACTGTGACTGCTACTACTATTACTACTACTGTTGCCACTATTACTGCTACTACTTCCACTACTACAACTAATACTACTTCAACTACAACTGCTGCTGCAGCTGCTGTTGCTGTTATAGCTACTAATATAACTACTCCTACTTCTCCTACTGTTGCTACTACTGCAACTCCTACTACTGCTATTACTACTATTACTACTAGTATTGCTACTACTACATCAACTACTAGTGCTGCTATTGCTGCCGCTACTACTACTACGACTAGTGCTACTACTACTACTCCTGCTACTACTACTATTACTACTGCTGCTGCTATTACAACTACTAGTACTACTACTGCTACTACTACTACTATGGCTACCAATACTACTACTACTACTACCATTACAACTACCATTGTAGTTGGTGCCGCTAGTACTACAACTACTATTGTTGTTGATGCTGCGGCTACTTCAACTACTATTGTTGTTGTTGTTGTTGTTGTTGCTACTAATAGTACCACTATTTCTCCTACTACTACTATTAATACTACTACTACTACTACTACTACTAGATTGCAACTCCTTCGACTGCTACTACTACAGTTGTTGCTGCTGCTGCTACTGTCACAAGTGCAAATATTGCTTTTGGTACTATTACTATTACTTCTATTGGTTCTACTAATGCTTTGACTACTATTGCAACTATTACCACTACTACGACAACTACTTTTACAACTACTGTTGCTACTAGTACTTCTGCTATAACTACTACTACTACTACTACTTCCAGTTTTCCGACAATAACAACTACAACTACTTCTTCTATTACTACTACTACTACTGATCTACTAATGCTTCAACTACAACTTCTGCTACTGCTACTGCTACTACAACTACTACTTCTACTCCTACTACTGCAATAGTTGTTACTACTACTACCACTACGACTGCTTCTTCCTCTACTACTACTACTAGTACTTCTATTACTATGGCTACCACCACTACTACTACTGCTACAACTACTAATGCTAGTACTACTACTGCTACTTCTACTCTGATCACTTCCTACTCCTACTACTACTTCTACTTCTCATAGTACAAGTGTGACAATGACAACTACTGCTACTACTACTACTACTACTACTGCAGCTGCTGCTACTACTGCAACTACTGCTACCACTGCTGCTACGATTATCGCTCCAACTACTATTACTACTACTTCTAAAATTACTACTAATACTATTACAACAACTACTACTACTACAAAGACTATTGCTACTGCTACTACTACTGTTACTACGACTGCTACTACTGCTACTAGTATTACTATTACTTTAGCTATGCTACGACTGTTGCCATTGTTGCCACTACTACTATTGCTGCTAAAATAATTGTTACTGCAACTGCTAGTGCTACTACTGTTCCAGCTACTATTACTACTACTCCTGCTACTAAAAATACTACTACTACTACTACTACTACTACTACTATTTCTGTTGCAACTAACACTCCTACTATTATGACAACTGCAACTAATTCGGCTACTACTACTGCTGCTGCTCCTACTAACACTACAGTTGTAACAACTACTACTTCTACAACTACTATTGCTACTACTATTACAACTACTGCTACTACTACTACTTCTACTACTATTTCTGCTACGACTGCTACAACCGCTACAACTGCCACTAAGGCTACTACTACGACTACGACAACAGCCACTACTATAACTACTACTATAACTGCTGCTACTACTACTACTACTACTTCTACTACTACTAGTACTACTACCACTACTGGTACAAATAGTACTACTAGCACTATTGCTACTACTGCAACTACTGCTAATACTATTACCACTTCTACTGCTACTACTTCTAAAACTACTACTATGACTACCACTGCTAGTACTACCACTATTGCAACTACTGCTACTACTACTACTTCTACTACTACTACTACTACTCCAACAACTACTACTGCTCCTACTACTTACTACTAATACTCCTACTACAACAACTACTACTGCTACTATAAATACTGTTATAACTAATATTACGAATACTACAACTACTACTTCTTCGGGTACTACTGTCGCTACTTCTACTGCTTCTACTACTCCTGCTACCATTACAGCTAATACTACTACTACTGCAATGACGACTACTGATGCTAATGCTACTACTGCTAATACTGCTACTACTACTATTACTGCTACAACGGCTACTGCTGCTACTACTACTACTACTACTCAGAAGCTGTTGCCGCTGCCACAACAACAACTACTACTACTGCTACTACTACTACTACAGCTACTACTACTCCTAATACTACACCTACAACTACTCCTCCTACACCAATTCCTACCAAAATTTCTAATCCTACTACTACTACTATTACTACTACTACTACTACTACTACTACTACTACGACTACTACTACTGCTGCTGCTACTACTACTGCTGCTGCTACTACTACTACTGCTGCTATTACAACTACTACTTCTGCAACTACGATTACTACTATTACAACTATTACTACTACTACTATTACTACTAATACTGCTACTGCTGCTGGAACTACAATTACAACAATTATTAATACTACTACGTCTTCTACTTCTACTACTACTATAGCTAGGCTACTACTACAACTGATGATATTACTACTACTACTAGTACAACTACGACTACTATTACTACTGCTACTACTACTATTACTGCTACTACTACCGCTATAGCTATTACTGTTACTGTTATTTCTACTACCGTTGTTACGACTACTTCTGCTGCTGTTGCTACTACTTCCACTACTACTACAACTACTGCTTCTACTGCTACTATTACTACTACTCCTTCTACCATTATTACTACTACTGCTACACTACTTCTACTATAGCTACCACAACTACTACTACTAGTACTTCCCCCACTACTATTACTACTACTACTTCTATTATTACTACTACTACTACTCCTACTAATATTATCGCTGCTACCACTATTACTGCTACTACTAATAGAAGTACTTCAACTATTACTACTACTACTACTACAACTACTACAGCTACTTCTACAACTATTACTGCTACACTACTACTACTACTTCTGCTTCTTCTGCTATAACTGCTGCTACAACTACTATTGCTACTCCGGCTACCACCGTTACTACTAACACCATTGCTACAACTGCTGCTGCCACTATTACAGCTACCAATACTACAACAACTACTACTACTGCCACTACTTCAGCTGCTACTATTGGTACTACTTCTACTTCTACAACTACAACTACTATTACTGCTGCTACTAGTACTGCTGCTACTACAACTACTACTAATGTAGTAGCTACTACTGCCACTACTACTACTACAACAACCACCGCAGCTACTACTGATACTCCTACTACTGAAGCTACTACTACTTCTTCTACTAGCAGTGCTACTACTGTTGTTGCCATTACTGCTACTACCACTACTACTTCTACTACTACTACTACTACTACTACTACTACTACTATTATTACTAGTGCTACTCCTACTATTACTATTACTAGTCCTACTACCACAACTACTACTACTGCCGCTACTACTACAACTATAACTATTACTACTGCTGCTACTATTTCTACTACTGCAGCTACAACTTCTGCTACTACAACTATGGCTACTGTAACTGCTACTTCTGCTACTTCTACTACAACTATTACCGCTATTACTAATACTACTTCGACAACTACTACAACTACTACATGAAATCCAAATTATCCTTTTACTACTTCTGCTACTACTACTACCACCGCTAATACAGCAACTAGTACTACTACTGCTTGTAACGCTACGACTAATACCACTACTACGGCTACTAAAACTACTACTACTAATACTACTACTACTACTCCTACTACCACGACTCCAACTACTACTACTGCTACTAATACTACAACCATTATCGCAACTCCTACTACGGCTACTACTACTATTGCTACTACTATACAACTACTACTGCAACTACTACTACTACTACTATTGCTGCTATCACTACTACAACTACTACTCCTAGTTCAACTACAACTGCTAATACTACAACCACTACTACTACAAGCACTACTGCTACCACGACTACAACTATTACTATTGCGGCTACCGCTACTACTACTACTGCAGCTGTTACCACTACTACTGCTACTACTACTACTACAGCTACTACTGCTGCTGCTGCTGCTGCTGCTGCTAATGCAGTTACCACAACCATAACTACTACTGCTGCTACTGCTACTTCTATTACTACAATTACTACTACTACTGTTGCCGCTACTACTACTACCACTACAACGATTGCTATTACTTCTGCTACTACCATTGCTTCTACTACGACTATTGCTACTACTACTACGACTACTACTACTACTACCTTTGCTATTGCTACTACTTCTGCAGCTACTAATACTTCTAAAACTACAATTACTAATCCAACTACTACTCCTGCTAGTACTATTGCTACTCCTACTAAAACTACTACTGCTACAACTACTTCCGGTGCTACTAGTACTACTACTACTACAACTATTACAACAACTACAACCTCTACTACGAGCACCACTTCTACTCCTACTACTACTGCTACTATGCCTACTACAGCTACTTTTGCTACCACTACTATGACTGCTACTACGGTTACTACTACTACTACTACTATTACTATAATAACAACTAATACTACAACTGCTGCTGCTGCTGCTGCTACTACAACTACTACTACTGCTACTACTACTGCCGTAACTTCTACAACAACTACTACTGCTGCTGCTACTATTACTACTACTACTACTGCTACTACTACTACTACTACTACTACTATTATTACTACTACTACTACTACTACTCCTGCTACTAATGCCGCTACTACTACAACTATTATTGCTACTACTACTACTTCTACTCCTACTACCATTGCTACTACTACTGGCACTACTACTAATGCTACTAGTACTATGACCACTACGACTACTATGACAACTACTGTGACTAATGCTACTACTACTACTTCTACTACTACTATAACAACTACTGCCACTTCTACTACAACAACAACTACTACTACTACTATCAAAACTAATACTACTACTGCTACAATTGCTACTATGACTTCATCTCCTACGATTACTACTACTGCTACTACTTCTACTACTTCACCTACTACTACCGCTACTACTACCACTACTACAATGACTGATAATGCTACTACTTCTACTACTAGTACTACTACAATGACTGCAACTACTGCTACTGCTAATACTAATACTACTACTGCTTCTACTACTATAACTACTGCTATAGCTACTACTACAGTCGCTGCTACTACTGCTATTGCTAGCACTACTACTCCTACAACTACTGTTATAGCTACTACTATTGCTTCTACTCCTACTACTACTTCTACTATAACTATTACTACTACAACTGCGCTTACTACAACTATTGCTACTTCAAAAACTACTTCTGCTACTACTACGATAGCTACAACTATTGCAACATATGCTAGCACTATTTCTACTACTACTACTACAACTGCTACTACTGCAACTGCTGCTACTACTGCTACTACTACAACTACTTCTTCTTCTTCTGCTACACCATTACTACAACTACTACTACAACTATTGCTATTACTACCCCTAGTGTTGCTACAACCACTAGCACAACTGTTGCTGTAACTACTACGACTACTACTACTACTACTACTACTACTACTACTACTACTACTACTACTACTACTACTACTACTACGACAGCTACTACAATGACTACTACTACTATTACTATGATTGCTACTACTATAACTACCACAACTACTGCTACTACAACAACAACTGTGGCTTCTACTACTACTACTACTGCTACAACTACTACTATAGCTGTTGCTACTACTGCTACTACTACTATTTCTATTGCTACTGTTACTACTACTTCTGCTACTACTATTGCTACTGCTTCTATTACTACTACTACTATAACTTCTACTACTACTGCTGCTGTTGCTACTGCTACTGCTACTGCTACTTCTGCTACTACTGCTACTCCTACTGCTACAAGTGGCACTCCTACCACTACTAATACTACTACTACTACTACTACAACTACTACTACTACTCCTACTGTTGCTCCTATTAATACTACTACTATCGCTACTGCTACTAAAACTGCTACTGCTGCCACTAATGCTATTACTATTGCTACTACTATTACTACAACCACTACTACTACGACAACTACTACTGCTGTTGCTACAACAACTACTGCTGCTACAACCACCACTACTATTACTTCTGCTTCTACTTCTACTGCTCCTACTACTAGTTTTGCTACTACAGATGTTATTGCTACAACTACTACTGATACTTCTGCTACTTCTGTAACTACTGCTACTACTACTACTGGTACTACAGCTACTGCTACTGCTACTACTACTACTAGTACTACTCCTACTCCTACTAATCCTACTGTTGCTTTCACTACTACTGCTACTACTACTATTACTACTATTACTATTGCTACTATTACTACTACTGTTGCTTCTACTACTACTACTATTACTTCTACTGTAACTTCTACTACTAAGATTACTTCTGCTGCGACTACTACTACTATTATGACTTCTATTATAACTTCTGCTACTACTATTACCACTATAGCTACTACTACTAATACTACTCCTACTATAACTTCAGCTACTACTATTGCTACTGCCGCTACTACTGCTACTATTACTGCTGCTACTATTGCTTCTATTGCAACTACAACAACAACAACTACTATTACTACCACTACTACTGCTGCTACTACTACTACCACTACTCCTACCACTATTACTACTCCAACAACTACTGCTGCTAGAACTTCTGCTACTTCTACTACAACTACTGCAACACAGCTACTACAACTACAGTTGTTGCTACTTCTGCTACAGCCTCTAGTGCTATGACTACAATTACCACTGCTGCTACTACTACTACTACTTCTCCTACTACTATTACCACTGCTGCTACTACTACTACTACTACGACTGCTACTACTCCAACTAATACTACTGTCACTACTACTACTACTTGTACTAATAATATTACTACTACTACTACTACTATTACTACTTCTACTACTACTACTACTACTACTACTAATACTACTACTACTACTTCTAGTTCTATTACTAATTCTACTACTACAATTGCTATTGTTGCTACAACTGCTACAACTACAACTACTACTACTACTCGTACTACTATTACTACTCCTACTCCTACTGCTGCTGCAACTACTTCTACTTCTACTACAACTGTTGTAGCACAGCTGCTACTACTATGACTACTGTGGCTACTACTAATACTACTGATGCTGTGACTGCTGCTACTACCACTACTATTTCTCCTACTACTATTACCACTACTACAACAACAACTACTACTACTACTGCTACTCCAACTAATACTACTACCGCTGCTGCTACTACTAGTACTACTAATATTACTACTACTGCTGCTATTACTACTATTACTACTACTACTACCACTATTGCTACCACTACTACTTCTAGTTCTATTACTACTACTACTACTATTGCTACTGCTACTTCTGCTATAACTTCTTCGACTACTTCCACTACTGCTACTACTACTGCTACCACTTCTTCGACTGCCACTACAACTATTATAGCTACTACTACTACTACTACTACTATTGGTGCTACTACTATTACTTCTACTACTACTACTGCCACTACTACAAGAACAACAACTACTACTACTACAATTTCTACTTCTGCCACTACTGCTACCGCTAATTTGACAGCCACTAAAATTACTACTGCTGCTGCTACTACTTCAACTACTACTGCTACTAGTGCGACTCTTGCTACAAAAATAACAACAACTACTACTACCACTACTTCTATGACAACTACTACTGCTACTACTACTATTACAACTACTGCTACTACCACTGCCACTACGAGTATTATTACTACAACTTCTACTGCTTGTGCTACTAGCACTACTTGTCCTATGACTATTAGTACTACTACGACCTCTGCTACTACTAGAACTGCTACTCCTAATACTACTATTGCTGCTACAACCACGGCTACTACTGGTATTGCCAATATGACTATTAATGCTACTTTTACTATTACTTTTGTTACAACTACTACTACTTCTACAACTATTACTGCTACTACTACTACTACTACTATAGATATGACTACAACTACTACTAATTCTGCTACTGCAGCAACTAGTGTTACTGCTACTACCACTAATATGACTACTACTTGTGCTACTAATGCTACAACTATTACTACTATAACTATTACTACTATTGCTAGAACTAATGCTGCTACTATTACTACTACTGCTATAACTACTGCAACTTCTGCCAATAATCCAACTAGTACTACTACTGCTATAACTACTACAACAATTACTACTACAAGACAAATTCTACTATTACTACCAATACTACTGCTACTACAGCTACTACTACTAATTCTCTGACTACTACTAATAATAATAATACTACTCATACTACTACTATTAGTACTAAAAATACTACTGGTACTACTATTATTACTACTGTGAATACTACTGATACTACTACGACTACTATAACTACTGCGACTATTGTTGTTTCAACTGCTGCTACTACTTTTACTACAACCACCACTACTACTACAATTACTTCAACTACTTTTACTGCTGCTACTGCTGTTACTTGTATTACTCCTCCTCCTTCTCCTCCTACTACTACTACAACTACTGCTACTAATACTACTAAGACTCCTAGTTCTGTCGCTAATAATACTACTACTACTACTACTACCACCACCACCACCGCCACCACCACCACCACCACCATCACCACCACTTTCGCTACTACAATTGCTACTACTATTGCTACTTCAACTATTACTACTTCGACTACAACTACTACTACTAATACTACTACTAGTACTAATACTACTATAGCTACAACTACAATAACTACTACTACCTCTCCTTCTACTACTGCTCTATCTTCTACTACTACAACTACTAATACAACAACAACTACTACTGCTACTCCTACTGCTACTATAGCTACTACTACTACATCCACTACTCCTACTACTACCACTAATTTTGTTACTACTACTCCTCCATCTTCTACTACTACTACTAGTATTATTGCTACTACTATTGCTACTCCGACTGCTACTGCTACAGCTAGTACTATTATTCCTATTACTAACAGTACCACTACTTCAGCTACTACTAGTTCTACTACTATGATTTCTACTACTGTTACTGTGACTACTACTACTACTACTACTACAGCTACTACTTCTACTCCTTCTGCTACTACTGCTACAACTACTGCTACTACTACGACTACCACTACTACTACTGCTTCTACTACTACTACCATTGCAAATACTACTGTGACTACTGCTACTTCATCTACAATTGTTGTTGGTGCTGCTACTACTACTGCTACTACTAATGTCACTCCTACTACTACTACTACTACTACTACTACTCCTATTGCAATGGCTACTGCAACTGCTACTACCATGACAACTACTAATGCAGCTACTAATACTACTACTATGACTACTAATTCTACTACTTCTCCTACCGAAGTTGCCATTGGTTAAACTAGCGCTAATATTGCACTATTTCTCCTACTACTACTCATATTGCAGTTACTATGACTGCTGCTACAGTCCTACTAATTCTATTACTACTGCTGCTGCTGCTGCTACTACTTCTACTACTACTACAACAACTTTTGCTACTACTACTACTGCTATAACTATTGCTACGGCTACAACTGCTACAACAACAACTACTACTACTACTGTTACTACAACTATTTCACCAACTACTATTACTACTGCTCCTAGGACAGCAACTACTACTACGACTAGTGCTGCTACCACTACTACTACTATTATTGCCACAATAACTTCTACTACTATTGCTACTACTACTACTACTACTACTAGTACAACCACTACCCTTGCTTCTATTGGTACTATTGCTTCTACTACTACTACTCCTGCTACTACTACTTATACTATTATTACTACTACTACAGCTGCTGCTGCTGCAATGACTACTAGTGCTACAATTTTTGCTACTACTACTACAACTGCAACTACATCTACTTCTTCTACTACTACCACTACTACAAGTATTACTACAACTATTGCCAATACTACTCCTAGTCTTGCTACAACTACTAGTACAGCGACTACTATTACTACTAATATAACTATAGCTACAACAAATACAACTATAACTACTACTACTCCTACTACTACTATTATGACGACAGCTACTATTACAACTACCACAGCTACTACTACTACTACTACAATGGTGGCTTCGACTACTACTACTACTACTACAACTACTACTACAGTTGCTACAACAACTACTACAGCTGCTACTACCGCTACTACTACTGCTACCACAACTATTACTAATGCTTCTACTACTACTACTTCTACTAATATAATTACTACAACTTCGATTACTACTACTACAATAACTTCTACTACTGCTACTGCTACTACTGCTACAAATGCTTCTCCTACTGCTACTAGTGGTACTACTACCACTAGTAATACTACTACTACTACTACTACTACAACTGCTACTACTGCTACTGCTTCGACTACTAATACTACTACTACTGCTAATACTACTGCTACTGTTCCCACTGCTCTTTTGGATACTGGTATTACTACTGTTGCTACTGTTACTACTACTACTACAACAACAACAACAACTATTACTATTGCTACAACTATTATTGCTCCTACTACTACTGCTACAACCACTACTATTATTACTTCCGCTACTACTGCTATTATTGCTACTACTACTACTGATGCTACCACTACTTCTGCTACTACGACAACTACTGCTCCTACTACTACTGCTCGTACTACAACAACTACTACTGCTACTACTACTACTACTCCTACTCCTCCTAATCCTACTACTGCTTTTACTACTACTGCTACTACTAGTATTACTACTACTACCAATACTACTATTACCACTACTATTGCTTCTACTACTACTGCTGCTACTACTTCTACTACTGTTACTTCTACTACGATTACTTTTGCGACGACTACTGCTACGGCTTCTATCATAACTTCTACTACTATTATTACTACAACTACTACTAATACTTCTTCTACTATAACTTCTGCTAATACTGTTACTACTACCGCTACTTCTACTACTATTATTGCTGCTGCAACTACTACTATTGCTGCAACCACAACAACAACTACTATTACTAGCACTAATGCTATTGCTACTACTACTACCACTATGACAACCACTACTACTACTATTACTACAACTACTTTTGGTATTACTACTACTACTACTACGACTGCTGCTGTTGAAACTACTGCCACTACTACTATTACTGCTACTGCACTACTGCTCCCACTATTGCTGCTGATACTACTACTACTCCTACTACTACTATTGCTACTATTGCTACAACTGCTACTACAACAACTACTATTTCTACTACTATTACTACTTCTACTCCTCCTCCTACAACTATTACTGCTCCTACTACTGCTATTGTTGCAACTACTGCTACTTCTACAACTGCTACTTCTACTACAACTGCTACAACAAAGCTACTACTACTACAATTGCTGCTGCTACTGTTGTTGCTGCTACTACTACTATAATTGTCGCTACTACTATGACTACTACGACAACTACTAATACTACTAATAATGCTTTGCTCCTACTGCTCCTACTACCACTACTACTTCTCCTATTGTTATTACCACTGCTACTACTACCGCTACTATAACTACAGCTACTCCAACTAATACTACTACCATTACTACCACTACTAGTACTAGTAATATTACTACTACTACTGCTGCTGCTGCTACTACTACTACTACTACTACTACTACTTCTAGTTCTACTACTACTTCTACAACTACTATTGCTACTACTGCAATAACTTCTATGACTACAACTACTACTACTGCTACTACTGCAACTACTACTACTACTACTATTACTACTCCTACTGTTGCTGCTGCAACTACTGCTACTTCTACTACAACTGTTGCAACACAGCTGTTGTTACTACCGTTGCTGCTACTACAGTAGCTACTGCTGCTACTATGACTACTACGATAACTATTAATACTACTAATGCTGCTACTTCTACTACTACTTTTTCTCCTACTACTATTACCACTGCTACTTCTGCTACTACTGCTGCTGCTGCTGCTGCTCCAACTAATACTACTGCCATTACTACTACTCTTGGTACTACTAATGTTACTACTACTACTACTATTGCTACTACTACTACTACTTCTAGTTCTACTACTACTACTACTACTACTACTTCTAGTACTATTACTACTTCTACTACTACTTCTAGTTCTATTACTGCTTCTACTACTACTATTTCTATGGCTACTTCCGATTGGACTTCTTTGACTACTTCCACTACTACTACTGCTGCTACTGCTACCACTTCTTCGACTGCCACTACAACTACTACTCCTACTACTACTATTTCTACTATTGCTACTGGTATTGCTACTAAAATTACTACTACTGCTACTATTGCCACTACTACTACAACAACAACAACAACTACTACTACAACTGCTACTACTCCCACTATTTCTACCACTAATTTGATTGCCACTAAAATTACTATTGCTACTACTACTACTTCTTCTACTACTGCTACTAGTGCTACTGTTGCTACAATAATAACAATTACCACTACAACTACTACTACCATAACTCCTATGACTACTACTACTGCTATAGCGACTGCTACTGCAATAGCTCCTAATGCTACTACTACTACTACTACAACTACTGCTACTACCGCTGCTACTACGAGTGTTACTATAATTACTTCTACTGCTTCTGCTACTAGTACTACTTGTCCTACTACAATTAGTACTGCTGTGACATCTGCTACTACTACAATTGCTACTCCTACTAATACTACTATTACTGCTACTACCGCGGCAACTAATAGTACTGCCACTACAACTATTAATACTGCTTCTACTGCTATCGCTATTACTACTACTTCTAGACCTATTACTGCTACTACTACTACTACTACTACTACTTCTACTACTATTGCTACTACTGCTACAACTGCCATGACTGTAACTACTGCTACTTCAGCTACTGTAGCTACTACTGCTAGTACTGCTACCACTAATATGACTACTACTTGCGCTACTAATGCAATGACTATTACTACTATAACTACTACTACTGCTACTGCTGCTACTCCTACTAGAACTAACACTACTACTACTACTACTGCTATAACAACTGTAACTTCTGCCAATAATCCAACTAGTACTGCTACTACTACAACTACTACTATAATTACTACTATATGACAAATTCTACTACTACTACTGCTGCTACCACCACTACTTCGACTACTACTGCTACTAATATTACTGGAACTACTACTATTTCTACTGCAAATACTACTTGCACTACTACTATTCCTTCTACGAATACTACTGGTACTACTACTGCTACAACAACTACTCACACTATTGCTGCTGCTACTGCTGCTGCTACTTTAACTACAACCACTACTGCTATGACAATTACTACTACTACTTTTTCTGCTACTACAACTACTAGCACACCTACTACTACTATTGCAACTACAGCTACTACTATTACTTGTACTATTACTCCTACTACTATTACAATTACAATAACTACTACTAGTACTACTATGATTCCTTCTTCTACAGCTAATACTACTATTGCAGCTAATACTACTATAGCTAAAACTTTTTCTTCTAATACTACTACTATTACTGCTGCTACAACTACTACTACCACTTCTGCAACTACTATTGCAACTACTAGTGGTACTGCCACAAATCCTAGTACTATTACTACTACGAGTACTAGTACTATTAGAGCTACTACTATAACAACTACTTCTGCTTCTGCTTCTACTACTGCTCCATGTTTTACTACTACTACTACTAATGCTACTGCTACTGCTGCAGCTACTACTACTGCTACTACTACTAATTCTGTTACTACAACTACTCCATCTTCTACTACTACTACTAGAACAGCTACTACTACTACTTCTACTACTACTATTACTCCGACTGCTACTAGTACTACTACTACTATTGTTATTACTACTACTACTACTTCAGCTACTACTAGTTCTACTACTATAATATCCACTATAGCTATTGCTGCTGCTACTACTACTACTACTACTACTACTAGAGCTACTACTTCTACCCCTTTTGCTATAACTACTATAGCTACTACTATTACTGCTACAGCTACTACTACTACTGCTACTGCAGCCACTACTGGTACTATTACTGCTACTGCTGCCATAACTGCTATAGCTACTACTACGACTATTGCTACTACTATTGCCGCTCCTTCTACTACTACTACTACTACTATTACTACAATAACTACTACTGCAACTGCTACTACTATGACAACTACTACTACAGCTACTACAACTACTACGACTGTTACTAATTCTACAACTTCAGCTACTTTTGTTGTCGCTGCAACACTAGTGCTAGTACTGCTCTACTTCTCCTACTACTACTCCTACTATAGTCACTACTACTGCTGCTACAGTCCTACTATTTCTATTACTACTATTACTACTACTGCTACTACTACTACTACTACTATTATTACTACTTCAACTACTACTGCTATTACTACTACAACTACTGCTGCATTAGCAGTAGTAGTAGCAGTAGTAGTAGTAGCAGTCGTGGTGATGGTAGTAGTAGTAGTAGTAGCAGCAACAGTACCAGCAGTACTAGAAAAAGTAGTAGTAGTAGTAGTAATAGTACAAGCAGTAGGAGCAGCAGCAGTAGTAGTAGTAGTGGTGTTGGTAATGGTACCAGTAGTAGTAATAGTTGTAGAAGTAGTAAGAGCAGAAGTAGTAGTAGCAATAGTGGAAGTAGTTGTAGCAGCAGTAGTAGTAGTTGTATTAGCAGCAGTAGTAGTAGTAGTCATAGTAGTGGAATAGTCATAGGAGAAGTACTAGCGATAGCTGCTGTAGCTGTAATAGTAGTAGTAGTGGTACTAGCAATAGTAGCAGTAATAGACATATGAGTAGTAGTAGTAGCAGTAGTAGTAGAAGTAGTCATGGTAATAGTGGTAGTAGTAGCAGCAATAATAGTAGCAATAATAGAAGGAATAGTAGTAGAAGTAGTAATAGTAGTAGCAACTATAGCAGAAGTAGCAGCAGCATTAGTAGTAGATGTAGTAGTAGCAAAACTAGCAGTAGTTGTAGTAGCTGAAGCAGTGATTGTAGTAGCTATAGCAGTTGCAAGAGTAGTAGTAGTAGTAGTTGCAGTAATAGAAGTAGTAGTGGTGGTAGTAGTAAAAGTAGTACCAGCAATGGTAGGTGACATTATTGTAGTAGTTGTAGCAGTAGTAGAAGTAGCACTACTACTAGTAGTTGTAGCAATAGAAGTAGTTGCAGCAATAGTAGTTTGATTTGCAGCAGTAGTTGGAGAAGTAATACTAGTAGCAGTAGCAGTAGTAGTAATAATACTTGTAGTAGCAACAATTGTAGGGTTAGTAGCAGCAACAATAGCAGTTGTACTTGTAGTAGTAGTAGCACTTGTAGCAGTAGTGGTAGGAGATGTAATAGTAGTAGTAGTAGTAGTAGTAGTAGTAGTAGTAGTAGTAGTATAAGAAGTAGTAGTATTAGTAGTTGTTGTTGCAGTCATAGTAATAGTAGTAGGAGTAGTAGCAACACCAGTAGTTGCAGGAATAGTTGTAGCAGTATGAGAAGTAGTTGTAGTAGCAGTAGTAGCAATAGTAGTAGTAATAATAGAAGGAGAAGTGGTTGCAGTAATAGTAGTAGGAGGAGGAGGAGGAGTAGTGGTCAAAGCTGTAGTTGTAATAGTTGTAGTAATAGCAGAAGTAGCAACAGTAGCTATTGCAATAGTAGGAGTAGTAGTAGTAATTGTAGTTGTACTAGTAGTAGCAGCAATAGTAGTAGTAGTGGTAGTCATGTAGGAGTAATGGTGGTAGTAGTAGTAGTAGCAGTAGTAGTTGTAGTAACAATAGTAGCAATAGCAGTAGTAGTAGTATCAATAGTAGTAGTAGTAGAATTAGTAGCAAAAGTAGTAGCGGTAGTCATAGTAGTAGGAGAAGTAGACTAGTTCTAGTAGCAGTAGTAGTAGTAGTAGTATTAGCAGGAGTAGTAGTGGTAACAGGTGCCATAGTAGCAGTAGTAGTACTAGTAGGGGATGCATAGTAGTCACAAAAGTAGTGGTAGTAGTAGCAGTAGTTGTAGTAGTAGTAGTGCAATGGTAATAGTAGTAGTAGTAGTGGCAATAGTACCAGTAGTCGCAGTGGTAGTAGTAGCTGCTGTAGTGGTAGTATACTTGTAGAATTGGAAGTTGTAGTCTTTATAATAGTAGCAACAGTAGGAGTAGCAACAACAGTAGTACTAGCAGTAGTAGTAGTAGCAGTAGCACAAGTAGTAGCAGAAGTAGTAGTAAAAGGAAAATTAGTAGTAGTAGCTATAGTAGTAGTAGTGGTAATAGTAGTCACGGTAGGATTAGTAGCGGTAATACTGGTAGTAGAATTAGTAGTAGTAGTAGTAGCGGTAGTTCTAGCAATAGTTGTACTAGGAGAAGTATTAGTCGAAGCAGTAGCAGTAGTTGACGCAGAAGTAGTAGTAGTTGTAGGAGTAGTCGAAGCAGCAGTAGTAGGAGAAGTAGTAGATGTTGTAGTAGTAGTAGTAGTAGGAGTAACATTAGTAGTAGTAGTAATACTAGCCATTGTAGTAATAGCTGCAATACTTATAGGTGCAGCCGTAGTTGTAGTAGCAATAGTAGCAGTAGTAGTAGTCGTAGTAGTAGTATTAGGGTAGCAACTATAGCAATGGCACTAGTAGTGGAAGTACAACTACTAGTAGTGGTAGTTGGAGAAGTGGTAGTAGTAGTAGTAGTACTAGTAGTAAGAGCAGCAATAGTAGAAGTAGTTGTAGTGGTAGTAGTAGCAGCAGTATTTGTAGTAGTAGTAGGAGAAGTAGTAGCAGTAGCAATAGCAGTAGAAGAAGTAGGGGTAGTAGTCGTTGTAGTAGTAGTACTAATAGATGTGGTGAGAATAGTAGTAGTAGTAGTAGTAGTAATAGTAGTAGAAGTGATAGTAGTTGCAGTAGTAGCAATAATAGTAGTAGTAGTACCAGTAGAAGTTGTAGTAGTTGTTGTTGTAGTAGTTGTAGTAGTAGCAGTAGTAGTAGTAGTCACAATAGTAATAGTTGTAGTAGTAGCAGTAGGAGCAATACTAGTTGTTGTAGTACTCATAGCAGTAATTGTATTTGTAGTACTAATAGTAGTAGTTATACTAGTAATAAGAGTAGTACTAGTAGTATTTGTAGTAGTAGTAATAGCAACTTTGGTAGTAGTAGTTGTAGCAGTAGTAGTAGTAGCAATAGTAGGAGAAGTACTAGTTGAAGTGGTAGTAGTCGTAGTGGTAGTTGTAGTAGTAGTCCTAGAAGTTATAGTAGCGTTGGTAGCAATAGTAGAAGTAGTATTAGTAATAGTAGTAGTGGTAGTAGGAGTTGTAGTAGCAGTAATAGTAGTGGTAGTAGTTGTATTAGTATTAGTTGTAGTAGTAGTAGTAGTAGTAGTAGTAGTAGTAGTAGTAGCAGTAGTAGTAGTAGTAGTAGTAGTTGCTATTGTTGTGGTAGTAGCAGTTGTCACAGCAGTGGTAATAGTAGTAGTGGTAGTTGTTGTTATTGTGGTTGTTGTAGTAGTAGTAGCAACAATAGTATTAGCAGAAGTTGCGGTAGTAGCATTAGTAGTAGTAGAAGCAGAAGAAGCAGAAGTAGCACAAGTAGTAGTAGTCATAGTGGCAGCCATAGCAGCTGTAGTTATAGTAGTAGCATTAGTCGCAAATGTCATTGTAGTAGTAGAAGTACTAGTAGTAGGGGAAGTAGCAGTGGCAGTAGTTGTAGTAGCAGTAGCAGTAGTAGCTATAATAGTTGTAGTAGCAGTAAAAGTTGATGCAGTAGTATTAGTAGTGTTAGTAATTGTAGTAATAGTAGTAGCAGTACTAGTAGCAGTAGTAAGATTAGGAGAAGTAGTAGTAGAGGCAATAGCAGCAGTTGAAGTAGAAGAAGTAGTAGTTTTAGTACTAGTAGAAGTAGCCGTAGTAGCAGAAGTCACTGTAGTCGTAGTAATAGCTGTAGTCACAGTAATAGTAGCAATCATTGCAGTTGTTGTAGCCATAGCTATCGCCATAGCAGTATTGGTAGTGGCGAAAGTAGTAGTGACGGAGAAGTGGTGCTAGTACTTGTGGTAGTAGTAAAAGTAGTAGTAGTAGTACAAGTAGTAGTCGTAGTCGTAGCAGCAGCAACAGTAGTAGTAGTAGTGGAAGTTGAAGTAATAGTCGTGGTAGCTGTAGTAGTAGTTGAAGTAGTAGTAATAGCAACAGTATTAGCCGTAGTAGTAGTAGTAGTAGTAGTAGTAGTAGTAGTAGTAGTAGTAGTTATTATGGTTGGAGTAGTTGTAGTAGTAGAAGTAGTGGTAGTAGTAATAGTAGAGGCAGTAGTAGAAGAAGAAGTAGTTACAGCAGTCGTAGTAGTAGTAGAAGTATTACTTACAGTAGTTTTGGTAGCAGCAAAAGTAGTAGTAGTAGCAGTACTAGAAGAAGCAAAAGTAGTAGTCGCAAGAGCAGCAGCAACAGTAGTAGTATTAGCAGGAGTAGTAATAGTAATTGAAGCAGTGGTTGTAGTAGTAGTTGGAGCGGTATTAGTGGCAGTAGTAGTAGGAGTGGCAGTTGCAATAGCATTAGTAGAAGTAATAGTAGTAGTAGTATTCCTACTACTACTACTACCACTTCTGCAACTACTGCTACCACTGCTACTACTTCAACTATTACTATTACTACTAGTATGACTACTACTACTACCACTACCATTACCACTACTATGGCTACTAAAACAACTACAGCTACTATCCCTACTACAACTATGACTGCCACTGCTACTACTACTTCTAGTGCTATTACTACTACTGCTGCTGCTACTATTACTTCTACCACTGCTACGACTACTGCTACATCTAGTACTACAACTACTACTATTGCCGCTACTACTACTAATACTACTACTACTAGTACACCTACATCTACTAATGTTGCTGCTGCTCCTACAACTACTGCTACTACTACTGCTACTGCTACTACTACTACTACTACTACTACTACTACTACTACTACTACTACTACTACTACTACTACTACTACTACTACTACTACTTCTACAACTACCACTACTTGTAGGACAACAACAACTACTACTACTATGGATGCTACTATAGTAATACTACTACTAGTGCTACTAGTACTACTACTACAACTATTTCTACTACTATTACTACGTCTACTGTTGCTATTGCTGCTACTGCTATTGCTACTACTACTACTCCTACTACTACAACTATAAATTCTACTGCTGCTACTACGACTACTACTACTGCTATTGTTGCTACTACTACTACTACTACTACTATAATTGCTACCCTTACTACTACAGCTACTGCTACCGCTATTGCAACAACTACTTCTGTTACTATTAATACAAATACTACTCCAACTACTACTACTCCTTCTATTGCTGTTGCCATTGCTATGACTACATCTGCTACCACAACTATTACTACTACTACCCCTACTTCTACTACTTCTGCAACTACTACTGCTACGGCTACTACTGCTTCTACAACAACAACTACTACCACTGCTACCACAACTACTACTTCTGCTACTACTGTTGCTGCTACTACTACTACAGCAACAACAACAAAAACAACAACAACAATAACAACAAAATCTACTACTACTACTCATATCACAACTATTAGTTCGACTACTACTACAACTACAACAACTACTACTACTGATACTACTGCTGCTGCTGCTGCTGTTGCTATTACTACTACTGCTAAGACCACAACTATGACTACTATTGCTACTACTACTGCTACTGCTACTTCTCCTACAACTACTATTGCTCCTAATACTTCTACTACGACTACAATTGCAGCTACTACTACTACTACTACAGCAATTACTACTACTTCTCATATTACTACTACTTCTACTACTACTTCTACTACTACTGTTGCTAATATATGACAACTGCTTCTGCTACTACTAGTACTACTAGTACAACTACTGCTGCAGCTACTACTACTACTACTATGGGAACCAGTACTACTAGTACAATTTCTACTTGTATTGCTGCTACTGGCACTCCCACTACTACTACCACTACTACTTCTACTACTACTACTATTACTACTACTAGTACTATTACTGCTACCATTGCTTCAAATGTACTATTACTTCTACTACTACTAAGACAACGACTGCAGCTACTACTCCTAGTCCTACTACTCTAACTACTATAACTGATATGACTACTGCTACTACTATTACTACTAGATCAACTTCTACTAGTACTACTACTACAGCTGCTGCTGATGCTACTGCTACGACTATCACTATTACTATTGTGGCTACAACTGCTGCTATGACTACCACTATGGCTACGAGTGCTGTTGCTACTTCTACTACTCACACCAACAACTGTTACAACAACTACTGCTACTACTATTGCGGCTATTACTACTACTCATACTACTACTACTATTATTACTACTGCTGTTGCTTCTACTAATGCTACTGTTACTGCTACAACTACTACTACTTCTACTACTACTACTACTATGGCTACAACCATTGCTACTGCTACTACTATGACTGCTACTAACTATTGCTACTACTACTACTACTGCTACAACAACATCTACGGCTGCTCCTACAGCTGCTACTACTTCTACTATAGCTACTACTACTAAAACTACTATTGTTGCTGCTGGTACTGCTACTACAGCAGCTGCTACTATGATTACTAGTACAATCGTTGCTACTTCTACTACTACTACTACTTCTACTACTGTTATTATTGGTACAACTACTACTAATTCTACTACTACTGCTACTGCTAGAACAACCACTTTTCATACAACTACTAATAACCCTACTGCTGCTGCTTCTACTACTACTGCTATTACTATTACAGCTACTACTAGTACAACTACACCTACTACTACTACGTCTACAACTACTTCTATTACTACTTCTACTACTACTTCTTCTAGTATGACTGCTACTACTACTACTGCTGCTGCTACCATGACTATTGCTTCTTCTACTACTACCACTACTTCTACTGCTATAATTGTTACTACTGGTACTACTCTACCACTACAACTACATCTACTACTACTTATTCTCTACCACTACAACTACTGCTACTACTACTACTACTGCTTCTACTGCTACTACAACTACTACTGCAACTGCTACACCTGCTACTTCTGCCACTATAATTACTTCTTCTATAGCTACTATTACTATTACTACTATTAATACTAATACTTCTGCTACTGTGACTTCTGTAGCAAATGTTAGTATTGCTACTACGGCTGCTACTGCTATAACTATTGTTGCTACTACTACTAGTACTACAACTATGACTACTACTACTACTACTACTACTACTAAAACTAAAATTGCTCCCACTACTCCTATTACTACTAGCACAACTACTACTACTGTTGCAACTACTACTATTGCTACTACTACAACTACTTATGATACTACTATAACTGCTACCACTACTTCTACTACTATTGCTACTGCTTCCGCTATAGTTACTACTATTGGAACTACTACTCCAACTACTACTGCTACTACAGATGTTGGGACTACTTTGATTGCTACTATAGGTAATATTGTTACTGCTGCTATAACTAGTACTCGTGAAATTACTACCACTTCTGCTGCTGCTGCTACTATTGCTACTGCTACTACTGCTACTACTACTACAACTACTACTGCTATTGCTATTGCAGCTAGCATTACTACAGCTACTATAATTACTATTACCACTGCTACTATGCCTACACCTACTACTATTACTACTGCTACTGCCGCTGCTACCACTATAGCTACTGCTACTACTATTACTACTATTACTACTACTGCTGCTACTACTTCTATTACTACTACTATGACTACTTGTCCTGCTACCACTTTTGCTTCTGATTATACTACTGCTGCTACTACTATTACTACTACTACAACTACTTCTCCTGCTCCCATTTTCCCTACTGATTCTACTACTGTTGTAACTACTATTACTACTACTACATTACTACTGCTTCAAATACAACAACTACTACACTTAAAATTGCTACTATTCCTATTACTACATTTGCCATGACGACTGCTACTTCTCCTACTACTTCCACTACAACTACTGCTGCTGCTAATACTATTTCTATTACTGCTGCTACCACTGCTACTATTACTACTACGACTACTTTTATTACTACTACGACTACTACTACTACCACCACTACAACTACTACTGCTACGACTACTACTACTACTATTATTACTACTACTGCTACAACTAGTGCTACTACTACTCGTACTGCAACTGCCACTACCATTACCACTACTACCACTATTATTACTATTACTATTACTACTACTACTAGAACTATTACTGCTATTACTACTACTACTACTATTACTACTACTATTGCTACTACTACTATTACTACTACTCCTAATACAACTACTATAACTACTATTACTACTACTGCAACTTCAGCTACTACTGCTACTACTGCTACTACTTCTCCTATGATAACAACTACTACTAATTGTACTACTACAATTATTCCTTCTCCTACTACTACTGCTACTACTACATCTATTACCACAGCTACTTCTAGAACTGCTACTACTACTACTACTACTACTACTACTACTACTACTACTACTACTACTACTACTCTACTATTACTACTACAACTACTATTACTACTACTACTACTACTACTATTACTACTACTACTACTACTACTACTACTACGACTACCACTACTGCTACTGTTACTGCTACAACTACTACTCTTACTACAGCTACTACTACTGATACTACTACTACTAATAGTACTACTACTACTTCTACTACTAGTACTGCTCTTACAACTACTACTACATCTACAATGGCTACCAGTACTACTACTACTACTACTATTATAAATTCTACTACTACTACTACTACTCCAACTACTACTGCCACTCTAGCAACTTCTGCTACTATTGCTGCTACTACTCCTACTTCTACGACTATTACCACAGCTACTGCTATTACTACTAGAATGACGGCAACTGCTACTACTACAACTACCTGTGCTACTACGACTAGGACTGCTACTATCAATGTTACTACTGTTACCCCAACTACTACTACCACTGATACTACTATTGCTATTGCTACTTCCACTATGACCGCTACTGCTACTACTACTACTACTTCTTCTCCTAATACTACTGCTACTCATACTACTGCTAGAACGACTACTGCTACTTCTACTACCAATGCTAGTACAACAACTACTACTAGTGCTACTATTATGAATGCCACATTACTACTATTCCTGCCATTGCTGCTACTACTACATGACTACAATTGCTGCTACTTTGGCTACTACTACTACGAGTACTGCTACTGTAGCTACAACTACTAGTACTACTATTGCTACTACTACTTTTTCAACTACTATTACTACTTTGACTAATTCTATTACTACAACTACTACAATTACTACTTTTCCAACTACTATTACGACTGTGACTAATTCTATTACTACAACTACAACTACTCTTACTAATACTTCTATTGCTACTACTACTATTACTATTACTACTATTACTACTTCTACTACTCTTACCGCTACTACTACAGCTACTACTTTTGCTACTACTGCTACGACTACTCCTACTTCTACAATTACTACTACCACTACTCCTACTTTTGCTACTACTACTGCCACTACTACTACTACTATGGCAACCACTGCTACTACTACTACTCCTACTACTACAACTACTACTGTTACTACTACTACTACTACTACTATAGCTTCTAATACTGCTATTACTACTACTATTACTTCTACTACTGCTACTACTACTACTACTACTACTATTGCTACTATTGCAACTACTTCTAGTACAACTACAATAGCTACTACTGCTATAGTCACAACTGCCGCAACCATTGCTGCTACTCCTAATTCTACAACTACTGCTAGTACTGCGACTAATACTGTTACTACTACTACCCCAACTACTGCGACTACTATTAATACTGCTATTGTTGCTGCTACTAGCACTACCACCACTACTGTTGCTACTACTACAACTTCTTCTCTGACTAGTACTTCTTCTACTACTACTATTGCTACTACTAGTACTACTATTATTACTATTCATACTCCGACTATAGCAACTACTATTGCTCCTACTACTACAACTACTACTACTGCAACTACTGCTATGACTACTACTACAACAACTACTACTACTACAATCGCAACACTACCACTACTGCAACAACACTACCATTACAGCAACTATTACTGCTACTAGTACTATTACTAAAATTGCTATGACTACTATTACAACTACTTCTAGTACTACTACTTCTACTGCCACTACTGCTACTCCTACTAATGCTACTACTACTACTTTTCCTGAAACTATTACTACAACTACTGCTACTCCTACTAATTCTACTACTACTTCTGCTACTACAAGAACTACAACTACTACTATTACCACTTCTACTACTATGACTACCACTACCACTTCTACTACTATTACTGCTACTACTATAACTACTACTATGACTCTTGCTACCACTTCTACTACTTCGGCTTCTACTACTGCCACTAATACTACTACTACTACTACTATGACAACTACTACTACTACTGCTACTGCTAGTACTACTACTACTACTGCTACTGCTGCTCCTACTTATACTACTACAGCTACTAATACCACTACTGTAGCTACTGCTACTACTACTTCTACTACTTTTGCTACAACTACTACAGCTACTACTAATAGTAGTAGTTATTATTGTAGCAGCAGCAATAGTAGGAGTTGTAGTAGCAGCAGTAATAGTAGTAGTAGTAGAAGTAGAAGAAGTAGTAGTAGTAGTAGTAGAAGCAGTACAAGAGATAGTAGCAGAAGCAAGTACAGTAGTAGTTGTAGTAGTAGGAGAAATAATAGGAGCAGTTGTAGTAGTACCAGCATTAGCACCAGTAGTAGTAGTAGTAGTAGTAGTAGTAGTGGTAGTAGTAGTAGTGGTAGCACTAGTAGTAGCAGTAGTAGTACAGTAATAGCCGAAATAGTTGTAGCAGTAGTTGTTGCAATAGTTGTAGTTGTCACAATAATAGTAGCAGTTGTGGCAGTAGTAGTAGTTGAAGTAGTTGAAGTAGTAGAAGTAGTGTTAGTATTAGTAGTATTATTACTAGTAGTAGTGGTTGTAGTAGTAGTAGAAGTAATAGTAGTAGTAGTTATTGTTGTTGTTGTTGTTGTCATTATTGTTGGAGTAGTAGTTATAGTAGTAGTGGTGGTAATAGTAGTAGTGGTAGTCATAGTAGTAGTGGTGGTGGTGGTAGTAGTAGTAGTTGTTGTTGTTATTTTTGTTGTACTAATAGTTATAGAAGTAGTACCATTAGTAATAGTATGAGTTGGAGTAAGAGTCCTAGGAGTGGTAGTAGTTGGAGTATGGGTTGTAGTAGTTGAAGGAGTTGTAGTGGCAGAAGGAGTTGAGGTACGAGGGATAGTAGTACTAGTTGTCGGAGTAATAAGAGTAGTAGGAGTAGGAGTAGGAATAGTAGTAGTAGTTGTAGTCGTCGTGGTGGTAGTAGTAGTAGTAGTAGGAGCTATAGCAGTAGCATATGTAGTTGGTGTATTGGTAGTAGGAGTAGTAGTAGTAGAAATAGTGAAAGTTGAAGGAGTAGTATTTGTACTGGTAGTGATTGTTGTAACTATTATGTAGTAGTAGCAGAAGTAGTAGTAGTAGCAGTAGAAGTAGTAGTAGTAGTATTAGTAGTAGTAGCAGTAGTAGTAGTATTAGTAACAGGAGCAGTAGTACAAGTTGGAGTAGTAGTCATAGTAGTAGTAGTAGTAGTAGTAGTATTAGTCTAAGCTGTAGCAGTATTAGTAGTAGTAGTGGTAGTGGTAGTAGGAGTATAGTAGTAGTAGTTATTGTTGTAGGAGTAGTCGTAATAGTACTAATTGTAGCAGTAGTAGTAGTAGTCATGGTAGCAGTAGCAACAATAGTGGTAGTAGTAGTAGGAGTTTAGTTGGAGTAGTAGTAGTAGGGGTTCTAGTCATAAAAGATGTAGGAGTGTTAGGACTAGTAGGTAGTCGTAGATGTTTTAGGAGTGCTTGTAGTACTAGTTGGAGTGTAGTAGTAGGAGTTGTAGTAGTACTAGTAGAAGCAGTGTCTGAATTAGTAGTAGTAGTAGTAGTAGTAGTAGTAGCAATTGTACTAGGAGTAGAACTAGTAGTTGTAGTAGTTGTCATTGTTGTTCTTGTAGTAGTAGTAGTGGTGGTAGTAGTAGCCGCAGCAGTAGTAGTAGGAGTTGGTATAGGAGTAGTAGTAGGCGTAGTAGTTATAGAATTAGGTGTAGTAGAAGTCGCAGGATTAGTAGTAGCAATAGGAGTTGGAGTAGGAGTAGTAGTAGCTATAGTAGTAGGAGTAGTAGGAGTAGTAGCAGTAAT
>RXID01011382.1:0-41667 GCA_005019695.1 Trichopus zeylanicus subsp. travancoricus
CTATTACAAATGCTTCTGCTACTATTGCTGCTACTACTACTACAACTACTATTACTACTACTACAACTATAGCTACTATTACAACTACTGCCGCCGCTACTACTACTACTACTGCTACTACTACTACAACTACTGCTGCAACTACTACTACTATAACTACTGCTACTATAACTACTACTATTATTGTTACTATTACAACTAGTGCTACTACAACAACTACTACTATTACTACTATTAGTACTACTAGTATTAGTTTTGCTGCTACTACTACCGCTTCTTATCATACTGCTATTACTAATACTATTATTACTACTACTACTACTACTGCAGCTGTTGCTACTATGCTACTACCATAGCTACTGCTAATATTGCTACTAATACTACTATTATAACTGCTGCTACTACTGCAACTACTAAGGCTACTGCTGCCGCTACTGCTACTTCTACAGCTACTGATATTATAACTGTTACTACAAATATTACTACCACTACTGCTACTACTACGACAATGACTACTACTACTACTTCTTCTACTACTATTGCTACAACTACTAATATGACTACTACTACTGCAGCCACTAATACTATTTCCACTACTACTACTACTACTACTACTACTACTATGGCTGTTGTTTCAGCTACTACTGCAACAACAACAACAACTACTACTAATGCTAGTACAACTGCTACTGCTTCTACAACTACTTTACTTCTACGACTGCTGCTACTTCTGCTGCAACTACTATTGTCACTACTTCTGCCACGGCTATTGATACTACTGCTACAACAACTACTACTACTATTACAACTGCTGCTATTGTTACAAATTCTACTAGTACATCTGCTACAACTACTACTACTATTACCACTGTGGCTCGACTACTACTACTACTACTACTTTTGTTGCTTTTACTACTATTACTACTACTACTTTTGTTGCTTTTACTACTATTATTACCACTACTACTACTTTTTCTTCTTCATCTTCTATTTCTACCGCCGCTATTGCTCCGGCTATTGTTGTTGTTGTGGCTACTACTACAACTACCACTACTTCACCTACTACAACTATTACTACTACTACTACTACTACGCTACTAATGCTACTGCATCTACTACAACCACTACTAGTACTACTGGTATTATCTTTGCCGTTACTACTACCGCTTCGACTAGTGCTACTCCTGCTATTGTAATTACTGCTACTGCTACAACTGCTATTGATACTACTACTGCTACCACTACTGCTGCTACTACTACAATTACTACAAATACTACTACTACTACAACGACTACTACCACAACTACTACTTTCACTACATTTTCTACAACTACTACTATGACTACTACTAATGCAACTACTAATACGACTTGCACAATAACCACTACTACTACTATGGCGGTTGTTGCAGCTGCTACTACTACTACTACAACAACTACTACTACTACTATTGCTACTACTACAATTGCTACTGCTTCTACTACTACTTCTTCTACTACGTTTGCTCCAACTTTTGCTACTACTACCATTGCCACTACTACTAATACGACTATTGATACTACTGCTATGACTACTGCTGCTGCTACTACTACTACTACTACTGCTGTTGTTGCTGCAACTTTTGCTAGTACTTCTACTACTACTTCTATAGCTGCTACTACTACAAATATTGCTATTACTGCTACTACCATTACCACAGCGGTTACGACTACTACTACCACTACTACTACTTCTGTTGCTTTTACTACTAGAACTAGTACTAGTACTACTACTATTAGTACTACTACTACTACTGCTCCTACTACAACTATTGGTCTGGCTATTACTACTACTATAACTACATCTTCTACTATGACTACTATTGTTGCTACTATAGCTTCTCCTATAGCTTCTACTTCTACTACTTCTACACTACTACTAGTACTCCTTCTGCTGCTGCTACTACAACAGCTGCTGCTACTGCTATGACTACAACTACTACTATTAGTACTACTACTACTGCTTTTACTACTCGTACAATTGCTACTACTACTACTTGTACTACCACTACTACTACTACTACAATAATAACTACTACTACTACAACAACTACTACTACTATTACTACCACTACTACTGCTACAGGTACTAATACTATGAGTAATACTCCTACCACTATTTCCACTACTACTTCTACTACAACAAATATTACTACATCTACTATGAGTAATAGTCCTCCTCCTCCTCCACCTCCTCCTCCTCGTACTACTACTACCCCTCCTCCTACTATTACTACTAGCACAGCTACTACTACTGCAACTACTACTACTCCTGTTGCTATTACTACAACTACTACTTCTACTACTACAACAACGACTACTCCTACTACTGCTACTACTATTAGTACTACTAATACTACAACTTCTACTTCTTCTGCTGCTACTACTATTACTACTAATCCTCCTACTACTACAACTAGTACTTCTACTGCTACAAATATTACTATTGTGACTACTACTACTGCTGCTACTTCTATTAATACTGCTGCTGCTACTTCTACTACTGCAACTACTACAACTACTACTACCACTACTACTACTACTACTGCAACCACGACTACTATTGCTACTGCTACTCCTATTACTACTACTTCAACTCCAATTAATGCTTCTACTACTATTATTATGACTACTCCTACGACTACGACTACTACTTCTACTCCTATTGTTGCGACTACAACAATAGCAACAACAACAACTACTACTATTGCTATTGCTGCTACTACATCTACTACTTTTGTTGCTACAACTACTCCTACAACTACTACAACAACTACTACTACTACTCCTACGACGACGCTACTCCGAATACACTACAGCGTACTATATTACTATACTACTACGTACTATGCTTACTACGGTTGCCCACGACTACTAATACTACTACTACTAATATTTGGGCCTACTCCTCTAAGACTCCTAACTGCTTAGTGCTATTGCCACTACTAATTACTACGTTTACAACTACTAATCCTGACACTTCCGATTACTCTACTACTTGGTACGCAACGACTATTACTTAGCCATTAAACAAACATAACTAACTGCAAAGCTGCTACTAAACTACTACTATTACTACTACTACTTCAACAATGACTCCTACTACTCCAACGACTACCACTACTACTTCTACTCCTACTACTTCTCCTACTGCTATAGCTACTACTCCAATTACTACTACTACAATTGCTACTATAACTACTACTATTATTTCCACTACTACTTATATTACCACTACTACTGTTACTATTACTACTACTACTACTACTACTATTACTACTCTACTACTTCTACTGCTGCTGCTATTCCAACTACAACTCCTACTTATACTACTACTACTACTGCTACCACTACTACTACTGCTATTGTGACCATTATGACAATAATTACTACTACTACTACCGATACTACTAGTAGTACTACTGCTGCTATTACCACGACTACTACTACTACGATTGCTACTAGTATTACTACTACTCCTATTACTATTACAACTACTTCTACTACTATTGTTGTGACTACAACAACTACTACTAATAGTACTACTACTATGACTACTACAACAACTATGACTACTACTACGACTTCTACAACTATTGCCACTGCAACTACTTCTACACTTCTACTACACTACTACTATAACTACAACTGTTGTGCCTACTACTACTACTACTACTACTACTACTACTAATGCCAGTACTGTTACTACTACTTCTACTAATACTATTACTGCTGGTACTATTAACACTACTACTACAACTAATACTACTACTACTACAACTACTAGTATGACAACTACTACTGCTACTACTACTACTCATACTACTACCATAACAACTACAACTACTAGCATGACTACTACCTCTACTACAGCTACTACTACTACTGCTACTACTTCTAATACCACAACTGCTACTATTACTAATACTACTACTCCTACAGCTACTACTACAACTCCTACTATTACTACTACTACTACTGCTACTACTACTATTACTACATCTACTACTAATACTACTACTTCTACTGCTACTATTATTGCTGCTACTACTACTACTACTACTACTACTACTACTACTACCATTGAGCTTGCTACTACTACTGCTGCTGTTGCTACTACTAATACTAGTACTGCTGCTGCTACTACTACTACAAACAAAACTAATACTGCTACTACTACTAACCTTACTACTACTAAGACTACTTCAACTGCTCCTACTACTACCTATACTACTTCCACAACTGTTATTATTACAACTACTACTCCTACTGCTACTGCTGCTACAAATAGTAACTGCTCATCCTCCTCTTCTTCCTCCTGCTATTACTACTACAACTACTACTAGTAATACTACATCTACTACTACTACTACAACAACTTCTACTCCTACTACTACCAACGCAACAACTACTGTTATTACTCCTACTGCAACTAATAGAACTACAACAGCAACAACTACTACTAATACTCTAGCTACTACTACTATTATGATTATGACTACCACAACTGCTACTGCTAGTGCTACAATAATTACTATTGCTACTGCAGCTACAGCTACAACCTTTACTACTACCGCTACAACTACAGCTACTACACTACTACTACACTACAACAACAACTACTTTTATTGCTACTGCTACTATTACTATTACTACTACTATTGCTACTACTACTACTACTACTACTACTACTAGTCCTACTAAAACAATACTACAACTATTGCTGCTACTACTACTTCTACTTCAACAAATACTACCACTACTACTACTACTTTGACTACAATAGCTACTATGGCTACGACTACTACCACTGCTACTACTACAACAACAACAACAACAACAACAACAACTACTACTACTACTCCTCCTCTTCCTATTACTACTTTTACTACTCCTCCTGCCACTACCACTACCACCACTACTACTACTTCTGCTACTGCTACTACTACTTCTACCACTACTACTATGACTACTACTACTGTTGCTACTAGTATTACACTACTACTACCACTTCTACAAGAAGCACTATTACTATTCCAAAAACTACTACTATTACTAGAACAACTCCTATTGCTACTACTACTATTGCTAAAACTACTACTACTCTTACTGCTATTACTAATACTACAACTATTATTAATACTACTACTACCACTACTACTACTCCTACAACAACTACTACTACCACTTCTATCACTCCTTCAACTACTACTACTACAACTACCATGGCTACTACTACTAGTACAACTACTACTAATCCAACTTCTATACTTAATGCTACTCCTACTACTACTTCTATTGCTATAACTACTACAACAAAAACTACTACTGCTACTACTACTTCTACTATTGCTACTATAGTAACCGAAACTATAGCTGTTGCAACTACTACTACTATTACTGTCGCTACTGGTACTACTACTGCAACTCAAATTACTACAACTACTACTGCTACTATGACTACTACTAGTATAACTTTTCCAATTGCTACAACTACTACTATTACTTCTACTACTGCTACCACCACCACTACTACAACTTCTACCACTACAACTACTAATACTACTACAACTGCTACTTTTGTGGGTCCTCCTACTGCTACTACTACAATTACTACTACCACCACTACTACTACCACAACTACTACAACCGCCACTACTACTTCTATGAGTACTACTGCTCCTACAACAATTACTACTCATCCTACGGCTACAACTACTACTACTTCCTCAACCACTACTACTGTTACTAGTGCTAGTACTACTACTATTTTAACTACTACTACTACTCTACTACAACTACGACTGCAACAATTACTACGACAACTACTATTACTATCACTACTACTACAGCAAATATGACTACCACTACTACTACAACAATAACAACAACAACTACTACTACAACTACAACAACAACAACTGCTGCTGCTGCTGCTACTGCTACTCCAACTACTACTACTACTACAACTACAACAACAACAACTGCTGGTACTGCTACTCCAACTACTACTACTACTACAACTACTTCTACCACTACTACCACAACGACAACTACTACTAATATAACTACTACTAATTCTACTACTGCTACTGCTACTACAATTATTGTGACAACTACTACTACCACCACTACTACTAAGGCTACTACTATTACCACTACTACTACAACTACAACTATTGTAACTACTACTTCTACTTCAACTACTACTATTTCAATTGCTAGTACTACTACTCCTACTACTACTACTACTTTTGCTACTACTACTACCACTACTTCAACTACTAATGCTACTATTGCTACAATTGCTACAGTTACCACTACTACTTCTACTGCTGTCACCACTACAACAACCTCTACTTCTAATACTACTACAACTCCTACTACTACTACTACTACTACTCCTCCTCCTCCTCCTCCTCCTCCTCCTACTACTACTACTACTACTACTACTACTACTACTACTACTACTACTACTACTACTACTATTACTACTACTACTACTATTACTACTACTACTACTACTACCACCACCACTACTACTACTACCACCACCACCACAACCACTACTACCACTACAGCTACTCCTCCTACTACTACTCCTCCTAGTAGTATAACTATTACTGCTACTACTACTACGGCTACTACTACTACTATAACTACTACTATACTACTACTTCTACTAATACTCCTACCCCAACTGCTACTCCTACTACTATTCCTACTACAACTTCTACTACTACCCCTCCTCCTACTACTATCCCTACTACTTGTACTACTATAATTGTTGCTACTACTTCTATCACAACTAACACTAATCCTCCTCCTACTTCTACTACTACTACTACTTCTAGATCTTATATGACTACTGCTAATACTACTGCTGCTAGTACTGCTACTACTGCTACTTCTACTACTACTACTACTAGTGCTACTTCTAGTACTATGACTAGTGCTACTATTACTGCTGCTACTATTACGCTACTGCTGCACCTGATGCTATTGTAACTCTTAGACCAACTACTATTGCTACCACCATTACTATAGCTACTACTACTACTGCAACAATAATTGTTTCTCCTACTGCTGATACAACTACTACTTCTATTACTTCTGCAACAACTACAATAACTACTACTATTACTACCACCACCACTGCTATATCTACAACAATAATAACAACAACTACAACTACTACTACTCCAACTCCTAGTACTACTAATGCCACTACAACTACTACCATTACTACAACTCCTACTCCAACTCCTACTCCCACTACTATGCCTACTACCACTTTTACTAATATTACTACCACAACAACTTCTACTCCTGCTGTTGTATCTACTACTACTTTTGTAACAACATCGACAACTACTACTCCTATTCCTACTATAAATACTACGGCTAATACTACTTCTACTATGACTACTCCTGATACTACAACTACTGCTACGACTACTACTGCTTCCACTACTACTACTCTACTACTACTACTACTACTACTACTACTACTACTACTACTACTACTACTACTACTACTACTACTATAACTACAACTACTACTACTACTACTACTACTACTGTTGCAACTACTTCTACTACTACTACTCCGGATTCAACAACTACTATTTTGACTACAAATTTAGCTAACACTACAACTACTACTACTATGATAACAATAAGAACTATTACTACTACTACTACTATTGCAAATACTTCTACTATAGCCACTCCTATTCCTGCTACTAATACTACCACTACTACTTTTACTATAGCTAATACTACTACTACTATTGCTACTACCACTGCTATTGATAGTACTACTCGTCCTACTACTACTACTATTACTATTATGACAACAATAACTACTACTACTAGAACTACTACTACTTCTACTACTTCTACTACTACTACAACTACTACTATAACTATTGCTAGAACAACTATTACTACAAACTCAACTATTACAACTACTGTTTCTCTAACTACACTACTACTACAATAACTACTACTAGCACTACTACTACTCCTTCTACTGCTCCAACTATGACTACTACTGCTTCTACTACTACTACTCCTACTACTACTATGACTACCACTTCCACAACTACTAATCCTGCTACTACTATTACTACTACTACTTCTACTACTACTACTCCTCTACCTACTACTACTACTTCTATTAATTCTACCACAACTACTACTTCTACTACTCCAACTACTGCTACTATGACTATAACTACTACTACAACTGCTACTTGTTATTATTATTACTACTACTACTAGTAGCAGTAGTGGTGGTGGTGGTGGTAGTAGTATTACTAGCAGAAGTAGTAGTCGTAGTAGTTTTAGAAGTAGTAGTAGGAGTAGCAGTAGCAGTGGTACAAGTAGGAGTAGTAGCAGTAGGAGTGGTAGTAATAGAAGTAGGAGTAGGAGTAGTAGAAGTAGTAGTAGTAGTCATAGTAGTACTAGTAGTTGGAGTAATAGGAGTAGCAATAGTAGTAAGAGTAGTGGTGGTAGTAGTAGTAGTAGTAGCAACAGAAGTATTGCTAGAAGTAGTAGTAGTAGTAATAGTAGTTGTAGTAGTCACAGAAGCAGTTGTAGCAGTAGTAGTAGTAGTAGTCATTGTAGTTGTGGTGGTAGTTTTAGTAGCAGTAGTAGTAGTTGTTGTTCTTATTGTTGTTGCAGGAGTAGGAGTAGTAGTAGCTATAGGAGTAGTTGTAGTAACAACAGTCGAAGCAGTAGTAGTAGTAGTTATGGTAGTAGTGCAGTAGCAGTAGAATTAGCTATTACAGTAGAGGTAGTAGTGGTAGTAGTAGTACTAGGCATGGCACAAGTCAAAGTAGTAGTAGTGATAGTAGTTGTAGTTGCGGGATTAGTACTAGTCCTCATAGTAGTAGTTATTGTAGTAGTGTAGTAGTAGTAACTATAGTTGTAGTAGTAGAGGATGTTGTAGTAGTAGTTGATGTAGTAGTAGTTGTACTAGTACTAGTAGCAGTAGAAGAAGTAGTATTAGGCATAGTAGTAGTAATATTAGAAATAGTTGAAGTAGTAGTCATTGTAGTAGTAGTAGTAGTAGCAATGGTAGTCACATCAAGAGTTGTTGTAGTAGTTGTAGTTGTAGTAGTAGCCGAAGCTGATGCAGCAGTGCTAGTAGTAGCAGTAGAACGAGTAGTAGTAGTTGTAGTACAAGTATTAAAAGGAATAGTAGTAGAAGTAGTCGTAGAAGTAGTTGTTGTAGTAGTGATTGTAGTTTCAGTAGTAGTAGTGGTTGTTGTTGTTATTGTAGTAGTAGTAGTAGTAGTAGTAGTAGTAGTAGTAGTAGTAGTAGTAGTAGTAGTAGTAGTAGAGTAGTAGTCGTGTCGTAGTAGTAGTAGTAGTAGTAGTAGTAGTAGTAGTAGTAGTAGTAGTAGTAGTAGTAGTAGTAGTAGTAGTAGCAGTAGTAGTAGTACTAATAGCAGTAATAGTAGTAGTAGTAGCAGCAGTAGCAGTAGCTGTAGTAGTAGTAATAGTATTATTAATAGAAAAAATAGTAGTTGTCATAGTAGTAGTTTTAGTAGTCATAGTATAACTGTAAGAGTCATGATAATAGTAGTAGTAGTAGTAGCCCCAATAGCAGTAGTAGTAGTATTATTAGCAGTAGAAGTAGTAGTCATAGGAGGAGGAGGAGGAGGAGGAGAAGTAGTTGGTGTAGGAGCGAAACTAGAAGCAGTAATATTTGGGGTTGTTGTTGTAGTAGTACTAGTACCAGTAGTTGTTGTTGTAGTAGTAGCAGTAGTACTAATAAAAGTAGCTGAAGTATTAGCCAAAGCAGTAGCAGTAGGAATAGTTGTTACAATAGTAATCATTATTGTGCTAAGAGTAGTAGTTGGGGTCAGAGTAGGAGTAGTAGTGGTAATAGTAATAGTAATAGTAGTATTAGTAGTAGTAGTAATAGTAGTAGTAGTAGCAGTATTAGGAGTAGGAGTAGGAGCAGTAGTAGCAATAGCAGCAGCAATAGTAGTAGTAGTAATAGTAGCAAAAGGAGTAGAAGTCAGTGTAGTAGTTGTAGTATTAGTAGTATCAGTAGTAGTAGTAGTATTAGTAGTAATAGTAGTAGTAGTAGTAGTAGTAGTAGTAGTAGTAGTAGTAGTAGTAGTAGCACTAGTTGTAATAGTTATAGTAGTAGTACTACTAGTAGATGTAGTAGTAGTATTATCAGTAGTTGTAGCTATGTATTTATTGTTGTGGCGGTAGTAGTGGTAGTAGTAGTAGTTGTAGTAATATTATCTCAAATAGCAGGAGTGGTAGTAGGAGTTGAAGCAATTGGAACAGCAGTACTAGTAGTTGTAGTAGTTGTAGCAGTAGAGTAGTTATAGTAGTAGTAGTAGTAGTAGCAGTAGAGGTAGCAGCAGCAATAGTAGTAGCAGTAGTTGTACTACTAGTAGTAGTGAAGTAGTAGTAGTAGTAGTTATTGTTGTTGTTGTTGTAGTAGAAGTACAAGTAATAGTAGTAGTTGTGACTGCTTTTGTAGTATTAGTAGCAGCAGTAGTAGCAACAGTAGTAGTAGCAGTGGTAGTTGTAGTAGCAATACCCGCTATAGTAGTAGCTGTAGTAGTAGAAACAGTAGTAGTGGTTGTCATAGTAGCATCGACAGTAGTAGTAGTAGCACTAGTGGTAGTATTAGCAACAACAATAGCAGCAACAGTAGTAGTCATGGTAGTACTACTAGTAATAGTTATTGTTGCAGTAGTAATAGTAATAGTAGTAGAAGTAGGAGAAGTGGTAGTAGAAGCAGTAGCTTTAATTGCTGCAGAAGGAACAGTAGCAGCAGCAGCAATGGTAGTTGTACTTACTGCATAGTAGTAGTAGTAGTAGTAGTAGCAGTAGCAATAGTAGCAATAGTAGTAGCAATAGTAGTGTAGTAGTAGTATTAGTAGTAGTAGCGGTAGTTGGAGTAGCAGTTGTAGTAACGAAAGTAGTAGTAGCATTAGCAGTAGTAGTTGTAGTAGTTGTAGTGGTAATAGTTGCAGTAGTAGCAACAACAACTGCATTAGTGGTGGTAGTAGTCTTACTAGTAGTAGTAAAAGTAGCAGAAGTAGTAGTAGTAGTTGCAGCAATAGTAGTAGTAGTAATAGTAATGGCAGAAGTAGTCGTAGTAGTAGTACCAGAAGTTCTAGCAGTAATACTACTAGTAGTAGTAGCAGTAGTTGTAGTAGCAGTACCAATAGCAGCAAAAGTAGCAACAATAGTATTAGTAGTAGGGGATGTAGTAGGACTAGTAGTTGCAGCAGTAGCAATTGTAGTTGCAAAAGCAACAGCAACAACAATGGTAGAATTAGTAGTAGTAGTGGTGGTGGCAGCAAAAGTAGCAAAAGTTGTACCAGAAGTATAAGTTGCAGATGTAGCAAAAGCAGTAGTAGTAGTTGTTGTGGTTGTAGTAGCACAAGTAGCAGCAATAGCAGCAGTAGCACCGGAAGTAGTAGTGGTAGTAGTAGCAGTAGTAGTAATAGTAGTAGCAATAGCAGTAATCGCAGCAGTAGTAGCATTAGAAGTAGTAGTAGTAGTAGTAGTAGCAATAGCAGCTGTTGCAGAAGTTGTAGCTATAGTACTAGTGGTAGTTGTAGAAGTAGCAGTGGCAGCTGTAGTAGTAGTTCTAGTAGTAGTAGTAGTAGTAGCAATTGTGGTAGTAGGAGAAGTAATAGGAATAGTAGTAGTAGTAGCAGGAACAACAACTGTAGTAGCAGTGCTAGTAGTAGTTGTAGTGGTAGAGGTAGGAGTAGTCGTACTAGTAGTGGTAGTAGTAGTATTAGTAGAGGTAGTGGTAGCAGTAATAGCAGTAGTAGCCATAGTGGTAGTAGTACTAGTAGAGGTAGTCGCAGTGGTAGTTACAGTAGGAGGATTAGTAGTAGTAGCAGCAGCAGCAGCAACACCATTAGTCATACGAGTAGTGGTATAGCAGCACAAGTTCTAGTAGTAGTAGTAACAGTCGGAGTATTAGTTCTAGTAGTAATAGTAGCAGTAGTGGTAGTAGTATTACTAGTCGTAGCAGTAGTGGTTATAGTAGTAGTAGCAGCAATAGTAGAAGCAGCAACAGTAGTAATGGTCATATTAGTAATAGTAATAGTAGTAGTAGTAGTAGTACAAGTAGTATTAGTACGAGTAGTAGGAGTAGTAGTAGTATCAGTAGTAATAATAGTAGTAGTAATAGTAGTAGTAGTGGTAGCATCATCATCATCATCATCAGTAGTAGTAGTTGTAGTTGTAGAAGTAGTTGGAGTAGTAGTAGTAGTAGTAGTATTTTGAATAGTTGTAGTAGTAGCAGTAGTAGTAGTAACTGAAGTAGTGGTAGAAGTTGTAGCAGTAGTTGTAGTAGGGGCAAAAGTAAGAGTAGTAGAAGTACTAGTAGTTGTAGTATTAATAACCACTGGAGTACTAGTAGTAGTAGTAGCAATAGTAGTAGTAGTAGTAGTAGTAGTAGTAGCAATAGTAGTAGTAGTAGTAGTAGTAGTAGTAGCAGTAATAGTATCAGTGGTAGTCGTAATAGTAACAGTAGTTGCAGCAATGGCAGCAGCAGTAGTAGTAGTATTAGTAGTAGTAGTAGGAAGAGGAGGAGGAGGAGGCAAAGAAGAACTAGCAGTAGTACCTTTAATAGCTATAACTGGAACAATAGCAGCAACAGTAACAATAGTATTATTGCTATAGTAGTAATAGCAGCAGTAATAGTTGCAATAGTAGTAGTAGCATTAGAAGTAGTAGCCGCAGTAGTTGTAGTAGTAGTAATTGCAGCAGCGGCAACAGTAGAAGCATCAGTGGTGATAGCAGTATTACTAGCAATAGTAGAAGTAGCGGCAAAAGCAGTAGTAGTAGTAGAAATAGTAGTAGTGGTAGCATTAGTATCATTAGTAGTACCAATAGTTGTTGTTGTTGTAGTAGTAGTAGCAGTAGTGGCAGAAGAAGAAGTAGTAGTAGTAGTAGTAGTAGTAGTGGTAATAGTAGTAGTAGTAGATGCAGTAGTTGTCGTAGCAGTGATGGTAGTAGCAGTACCAATAGTAGAAAAAGTAGCAGCAGCAGCAGTAGTAGTAGTAGACTTAGTTGTAGTAGTAGTAGAAAAAGGAGCAGCAGTAGCAGTAGTAGTAGTAGTAGTAGGGGAAGTAGTAGAAGTTGTAGTAGTTGTAGTAGTAGTAGTAGGGGAAGTAGTAGAAGTTGTAGTAGTTGCAGTAGTAGTAGTAGGGGAAGTTGTAGTAATAGCGAAAGGAGTAGTAGCAACTGTAGTAGACTTAGTAGTAGAAGTATTAGGAGGAGCAGCAGAAATTGCAGAAGTTGTACAAGTTGTACTAGTACTAGTTGTAGTAGAAGCAGTAGGAGTAGTAGATGTGGTTGTAGTAGCAGTACTAGTAATAGCACAAGTAGCAGCAATAGTAGTAGTAGTGGTGGAAGTAGTAATGGTTGTAGTAGCAGTTGTTGTAATAGTTGTAGGAATAACAGTGTTGCAACATTAGTAGTAGTATAAGTAGTAGTAATAGTAGCAGTAGTAGATGTTGCAGAAGTTGTCGCAATAGTACTAGTGGTAGTTGTAGCAGTAGCAGTAGTTGTAGTACTAGTAGTACTAGTTTTAGTAGTAGTAGTAGTAACAATTCTGGAAGTAGGAGCTGCAATAGTAGTAGTACCATTAGTAGAAGTAGAAATAGTTGTTATTTTAGTGGTAGTAGCAATAGTAGTACAAGGAGTAGTAGTAATATTAGTAGTAAAAGTAGTAGTAGATGTAGTAATAGTACTAGTAGGAGTAGTAGCAGTAGTAGAAGGAGAAGTAATAGGAGGAGGAGTAGTAGTAGTAGCAACAACAACAACTGTAGTAGCAGTGCTAGTAGTAGTTGTAGCGGAAGAAGTAGTAGTAGTGGCACTAGTAGTAGTAGGAATATTAGCAGTAATAGTGGCAGCAGCTGCAGCAGTAGTAGTAGTAGAGGTAGCCGCCGTACTAGTTGTAGTAGGAGCAGCAGCAGTAGTAGTAGTATTGGTAGCAGTCGCACCAATAGTAGCAGTAGTAGTAGCATTTTTATTAGTAGTAGCAATAGTAGCAACAATTGTCATACTAGTAGTAGTACTAGTAGTAGCAGAAGCATCTGAAGCTGTGCTAGTAGTATTAGCAGTACGAGTAGTAGTAGTAGTAGTTGTAGTAGTAGTGGTTATAGTACTAGCAGCAGCAGTAACAGTAGCAACAGTAGTAGTAATGGTAGTATTAGTAATAGTAATATTAGTAGTCGAAGTATTAGTAATAGTAATAGTAATAGTAGTAGTTGTTGTAGTAGGAGTAGTGGTAGTAGTAGTAGAAGTAGTTGGAGTATTTGGAGTAGTTGGAGTAGTAGCAGTAGAGTAGGAGCTGAAGTAGTAGTAGTTGTAACAGTAGTGGTAGTAGTAGCAGTAGTACTAGTAGCAAAAGCACTAGTAGTTTTAGTATTAATAGCCGCAGGCGTAGTAGTAGCAGCAGCAGCAGCAGTAGCGAAAGTAGTAGTTGTAGCAGTAATAGTACCAATGGTAGCCATAATAGTGGCAATAGTTTCAACAATGGTAGTAGTAGTAGTAGTATTATTAGTAGTACTAGTAGTAGCAATAGTAGTGGAAGTAGCAATGGTAATTGTGATAGTAGTAGCAAAAGCAATCGAAGCCATATTAGTAGTAGTAGTAGTAGTAGTAGTAGTAGCAGTGGCATCAGTAGTAGTAGCAATAGCAGTAGTAGTAGTACTAGCAGTAGTAGTAGTAGACGAAGAAGAAGAAGAAGTTATAGTAGTAGTGGTAGTAGTAGTAGTAGCAGCAGCCGTAGTAGGAGCAGCAGTAGTAGTAGTCGTAGAGGTAGTTGTAGTACAAGCAGCTGCGGTAGTAGTAGTAGTAGTAGTAGTTGTTGTTGTTATTGTTGTTGTCATTGTTATTGCCCTAGTAGTAGCAGTAGCTGCAGCTGCAGCAGCAATACTAGTAGTAGTGTTAGTACTAGTCATCATAGTTGTCGTTGTAGAACTAGTAGTAACTGTAGTAGTAGCAGTAGAGGAAGTAGTCGCAGTAGTAGCTTTATTAGTTGTAGCAGCAACAGTAGCAATAGTAGTAACAGTGGTAGTAGTAGTTATTTTTGTAGTAGGCGTAGTAGTAGTTCTAGCAATTGTAATAGTGCTAACAATAGTAGTTACAGCGATTGTAGTAGCAGTAGTAGTAGTAGTTGCACCAGCAGGTGTAGCAGTAGTAGTAGCTGAGGTAGTAGTTTTATCAGTAGTAGTAGCCACAATAGTTGTTGTAGCAACAGCTATAAGAGTAGTAGCAGCAACCGCATTAGTAGCGATAGTAGTATTACTAGCAGCAGTAATAGTACTTGGAGTATTAGTAGTAGCAGCAGTAGTAGTACTAGTAGTAGCAGTCATAGTAGTAGTAGCAGTAGTTGCATTAGGAGTAGTAGCAGTTGTAGAAGTAGTTGTAGTAGTAGTAGTAGTAGTAGCAGAAGTTGTACTAGTAGTAATAGTAGTACCAGAAGTAGTACTACCAGAAGTAGTAGCACTGGTACCAGAAGTAGTTATAATATAAGCAGCAATAATAGTAGCAGTGGTTATAGCAAAAGTAGTGGCAGCAGTTGTAGTAGTAGTAGTAGTAGTGGTAATAGCAGATGTAACAGAAGTTGTATTAGTAGTAATAGTTATAGTTGTGGTAGAAGCAGCAGCAGTATTAGTGGTAGTAGAAGAGTAGCAGTTGCAGTAGTTCTAGTAGTAGTAATAATTGTACCAACTGTAGTTGTAGGAGACATCGTAGTAGTAATAGTGGTAGTGGTAGTAGTAGTAGTTGTTGTTGTTGTTGTCGTTGTACTACTAATAGCAACAGTAGTAGTAGTAGCAGTAGCAGGTTTAGTTGCTGTAGTAGTAGCCGGAGAAGAAGTAGTTCCAACAGTAGTCATAAAAGTGGAAGTTGCTGTAGCAGTAATAGCAATAGTGGCAATAGTGGTAGTTGTTGTTGTACTAGAATGAGCATTAGTAGAAATAGTTATCGTAGTAGTAGTATTAGCAATAACAGCAATAGTAGTAGTTGTAGTACTAGTAGTTGTATTTGTAGCCGTAGTAATTGTAGTTGAAGTATTAGAAGTAGTAGCAGTGGTGGTGGTGGTAGTAGTAGTAGTAGCAGTAGTGGTACCAGAGGTCGTAGCGGTAGTATTAGTAGTAGTTGTAGTAGAAGCAGCAGCTGTAGTAGTAGTGGTTGTAGTAGCAATACTAGTAGCAGCAAAAGTGTAGCAATTACGGTAGTCGAAGGAGAAGTAGCAGTAGTAGCAGTGGCAGTAGTAGTAATAGTAGTTGTGATAGCAGTAGTTGTATTTTTTATAATAGTAGTAGTAGAAGTAGTTATACTAATAGAGGCAGTAATAGAAGTAGTAGGAGTAGTAGCAGTAGTAGCAAAAATAGTTGTCATAGTAGTAGTAGTAGCAGTAACAACAACAACAGTAGTTGTAGTAGTGGTAGTATTAGTAGCCACAGTAGTAGTAGTTGAAGTATTAGTAATAGTAGAGGTTGTGGTAGTAGTAGTAGTAGCAGTTGTAGTAGCAATAGTAGGCGCAGCAGCAGTAGTTGTAGTGGTAGTAATAGTAGTAGTAGGCGTAGTTGTAGAAACAGTAGTAGAAGTAGTAGTAGTAGTAGGAGCTGCAGTAGCAGCAATAGCCATAGCTGTAGCAAGAGTAGTAGCAGCAGTAGTAATAGTAGCAGTTGTAGCAGTAGTAGTAATAATAGTTATTGCAGAAGTAGAAGTAGCAAAAATATTATTAGTAATAGTTGTTGTTGTACTAGAAGTAGTAGTAGTAGTAGCAAAAGTAGCAGCAGTAATACTAGTGGTAGTAGAAGTACTCACATTAGTAGTAGAAGTAGGAAAAGAAGTAGTAGTAGTAGTTGGAGTAGCCGCGGCAACAACAACAGCAGCACTGATAGTGGTAGTAGTAGGAGTAGTTGTAATAGTAGTAGCAATAGCAATAGTAGTATTAGTAGTAACAATAGCAGCAGCAGTACTAGTACTAGCAATAGTAGTAGTAGCCGCAGTACTTGTATTAATAGTAGTTGTTGCGCTTGTAGTAGTAGCAGTAGTAGTAGTAACAGTAGTAGTAGCAGCAGTAGTAGTTGTACGAGTAGCTGCAGTAGAAGTAGTTATTGTAGCAATAGTAGTAGCAATAGTGGTAGTAATAGTAATAATGGTAGCAACATCAGCTACAGCAGCAGCAGTAGTAGTAGCAATAGCTGCTGCAATAATAGCAGCTGCAGTACAAGTAGTTATATTAGCAACAACAATAATAGCTGCAGCATAAGTAGAAGCAGCAGCAACAGCAGCAGCAACAATAGCCATAGTAGTAGGAGAAGTAGTTGGAGTTGTTGTAATAGTAACAATAGTAGCAATAGTAGTAGTAGTAGTAGTTGTTGTTGTGGTAGTAGTAGTAGTTCTTGTTGTTGTTGTCATTGTAGTTGTAATAATAGCAACAGCCGCCGCAGTAGCAGTAGCAGTAGCATTAGAAGTAGCAGTAGCAATAGTAGTAGTAGCAGCAATAGTAGTAGCAGTAATAGCAATAGTATTTGTAGTAGTAGTGGGAGAAATAGTAGCAGTATAAGTAGTAATGGTAGTAGCAGTAACAGTAGTAGCAGTTGGAGTAGTTGTAGTTGTTGTAGTAGTAGCAATAGTTGCAGCTCTAGCAGAAGTTGTAGTAGTTATAGCAGAAGTAGTAGTGGTAGTACTAGTAGTTGTAGTTGTAGAGCAAGTAGTTATAGTAGTAGCAATAGTAGTAGTTGTAGGCACCGTAGTTGTAATAGTAGTAGTAGTAACAGAAGTAGTAGTAGAAGTAGTAGCAGTAGTAGTGGCAGCAGTAGTAGTAGTAGTACAAGAAGCAGTCGTAGTAGTAGTAGTTGTTGTTGTAGTAGTAGTAGTAGTAATATTACTAGGAATAGTAGTAGTAGCTATAGTAGCTGTAGTTGTAGCAGTAGTACTAGTTGCAATAGCCGTAGTAGAAGAAGTAATAGTAGTAGTAGTAATAGTGTAGTAGTAGTAGTAGTAGTGGAAGTAGTAGTAGTAGAAGTAGAAAGAGCAGAAGCGACAATAGTATTTGTATTAATTGAAGTAGTATTAGGGGTAGTAACAATAATAGTAGTTGTATTAGTAATTGTAGTAGTTGTAGTAGCACATGTAGTTGTAGTAATAGTCATAGTAGTAGTAGCAGTAGTAGTAGCAGTTGTAGCAGTAGTCGTAGGTGTAGTAGTTGTACTATTCGTAGTACGAGTAGTAGTAGGAGTAGCATTAGCTATAGGAGTAGTAGTTGTAATATTAGTAGTAGTGGTAGTAGTAGTAGGAGATGAAGTAATAGTAGTAGTAGTAGTAGTAGTATTAGTAGTAGTAGAGGTAGAAATAGTAGTGTTAGTAGTAGGAGTAGTAGTAGTAGTGGTAGTAGCAGTAGTAGTAGTGGTAGTAGTTGTAGCTGTAGTAGCAGTATTGGTAGTAGTTATTGTAGTAGTAGTAGTAATCGTAGTAGTAGCGCTAGTAGTCGTAGTAGTAGTAGAAGTTGCAGTTGTTGTAGTAGTAGCAACAACTGCAGTAGTAGTTAGTAGTAATAGTAGCAGCAGCAGCAGTAGAAGTAGTAGTAGTAGTAGTTGTTGTAGTAGGGCTAGAAATTGATGTAGTAGCAGCAGCCACAGCTGTAGTAGTAGCAGTAGCAGTAGCAGTTGTAGTAGTATTAGTAGTGGTAGTAGTAGTTGTAGTAATAGTAGTCATTGTCATACAAGGAGTAGTAGTAGTAGTAGTAATTGTGGTTGTAGTAGTAGTAGCATTAGGAATAGGAGTAGGAGTATTAGTAGTAGTAGTAAGAGAAGTAGTAGTAGTTGCAACAACATAGTTACAATAATAGTAGCAACAGCAGCAGTAGCTGTAGTAGCAGAAGCTGTAGAACAAGGTGTAGTAGTTGTAGTATTTGTAGTAGTAGAGTAGGAGTAATTGTTGCTATCGGAGTAGGAGTTGTTGTAGTAATAGTAGTCATAGTAGTAGTAGTATTAGTCATAGTAGTCATAATAGTATTATTATTATTATTAGTAGTAGTAGTAGTAGTAGTCTAAGTAGTAGCAACAGTAGCAGTAACAGTAGTAGTAGTAATTGTAGTAGTAGTTGTGGTTGTATTAGGAATCAGAGTAGGAGTATTAGCAAAAGTAGTATGTGTTGTAGTAGTAGTAGCAGTTGTATCAGCAGCAATAGTAATTGTAGTAGTAGCAGCAGTAGTAGAAGTAGCAGAAGCTGGTGTAGTAGTTGTAGTATTAGTAGTAGTAGTAGTGGGAGTAGCAGTAGCTCTAGGAGTAGTACTTGTAGTTGGAGTAGTAATAGTACTAGTAGTAGTTGTTGTTGTAGCAGTAGTCATAGTTTTTGTAGTAGTGGTAGTACTACTAGTAGTAATTATAGTAGGGGTAGTAGGAGGAGAAGGAGGAGTTGAAGCAGCAGGAGCAGTAGTAGGAATAGTTGTAGTAGTTGTGAAATTTGTAGTAGTAGTAGCAACAGCAGTAGCAGCAGCATAAATAGTAGTAGTAGTAGTAGCAGCAGTAGTAGTAGCTGCTGCTGTAGGAGTAGTAGTAATAGTACTAGCAGTAGTAGTAGAAGTTCTTGTTGTTGTTATGGTAGTTATTGTAGAAGTACTACTTGTAGTAGTAGTTGTACTACTCATAGTTGTAGTTAGAGTAGTAGTTCTGGTAGTAGCAGTAGCAGTAGGAGTAGCAGTGGTAGAAGTTGTAGCAGGAACAACAGTAGTAGTAGTAGCAGCAGTAGTAGGTGTAGTAGTTGTAGTATTAGTAGTAGAGGCAGTAGTAGTAGTAGTTGTAGTAATAGTAGTAGTAGAAGTAATCGTAGTAGTAGTAGTCATAGTACTAGTAGTAGTAGAACTAAAAGTAGTCATAGTAGTAGTAGTACTAGTAGTAGTAGAAGTAGAAGTAGTCATAGTAGTAGTAGTACTAGTAGTAGTAGAAGTAGAAGTAGTCATAGTAGTAGTAGTACTATTAGTAGTAGAAGCAGAAGTAGTAGTAGTAGTAGTAGTAGTAGTATTAGTAGTAGTAGTAGTAGTAGTAGTAGTAGTAGTAGTACTGGTAGCAGTAGTATTTATTGTAGTAGTAGTAGCAGCAGCAGTAGTAGTAGTTGTTGTAGGCAACGTAGTCGTAATAGTGGTAGTAACTGAAGTAGTAGTACTACACGAAGCAGTCGTAGTAGTAGTTGTAGCAATAGTAGTAGTAGTAGTAAGAGTAGTAGTCGTAGTAGTAGTTGTTGTTGTTGTTGTGGTAGTGGTAATAGTAGTCGTAGTAGTAATATTACTAGGAATAGTAGTAGTAGCTATAGTAGCTATTGTTGTGGCAGTAGTAGTTGTTGCAGTAGCTGTAGAAGAAGTAATAGTAGTAGTAGTAGTAATAGTGTAGTAGTAGTAGTAGTGGAACTAGAAGTCGTTGGAGGAGAAGGAGCAGAAGCATCAGCAGTATTTGTATTAATGGTAGTAGTAGTAGGTGTAGTAACAACAATGGTAGCTGTAGTAGTAGTAGGAGTAGTGGTAGTATTTGTAATTATAGTAGTAGTAGCCCTTGTCGCAGTAGTAATAGTCATAGTAGTAGTAGCAGTAGTAATAGTAGTTTTAGCAGCAGTAGTAGTAGTAGAAGTAGAAGTAGTAGTTGTAGTAGTAATAGTAGTAGTAGTCGAAGCAGTAGAAGTAGTAGTAGTGGTAGTAGTCGTAGCAGTTATAGTAGTAGCAGTAGTAGTAGTACTAGTAGTAGTATTAGCAGTAGTGGTAGTCGTAGTAGTTATAGTGGTAGCAGTAGTAGTTGTACTAGTAGTAATATTTGTTGGAGTGCTAGTTGTAGCTGTAGGAGTAGTAGTCGCAGCACGAGTATTAGTGGTAGTTGTAAGAGTAGTAGTAGTTGTAGCAACGGCATGAGAAGCTATAGTAGTACTTGTAGTACCAGTAGTAGCAGCAGTTGCAGTAGTTGTTGAAGTAGGAGAACTAGGTGTAGCAGTTGTAGTATTAGTAGTAGTATTAGAAGTAGGAGTAGCAGTAGCTGTAGGAGTAGTAGTGGTAGTTGTAGTAGTAATAGTAGTAGTAATAGTAGTAGTAGTGGTAGTAGTTGTAGTCGTAGTAGTAGTAGTAGTAGTATTAGTAGTAGTAGTAGTAGTAGTAGTAGTAGTAGCAGCAACAGCAGTTGAAATAGCAGCTGTGGCATCAACAGTAGTAGTAGCAAAAGCAGTAGTAGTAGTTACAACAGTTGTAGTCATTGTTTTCCTAGGAGTAGTAATAGGAGTACTTGTAGGAGTAGTAGTAGTAATAGTAGTAGTAGAAGTAGTAGTATTAGGAATCAGAGTAGGAATAATAGTAGTAGTAGTATAAGTAGTCATAGTAGTAGCAGCAACATCAACAATAATAGTTGTTGTAGTAGTAGCATTAATAGTAGTTGTAGTAGTAGGAGGAACAGTCGCTGTAGGAGTAGTAGTTGTAGTCGTAATTGTTGTAGTATTAGCAGCAGTAGTAGTAACCGTAGTAGTGGTAGTGGTAGTGGTAGTGGTAGTAGTAATAATAGTAGTAGGAGTTGTAGTAGTAGTAGTAGTTGGAGTTGAAGCAGCTGGACTAGTAGCAGTAGCAGTTGTAGCAGTTGTAGAAGTAGTAGCATCTGAAGCAGCAGGAATACTAGTAGTAGTTGTACTACTCGCAGTTGTTGTTGGAATAGTGGCTGGGTTGTAGTGGTAGTTGGAGGAGTGGCAGTAGCTGAAGCAGTAGTAGTACGAGCAGCAGCAGCAGCAGTTGTAGTAGTTTTTGTACTAGTAGTAGTAGTAGTAGTAGCCGTAGTAGTGGTAGTACTAGTAGTAGTACAAGGAGGAGTTGAAGCTGCAGGAGCAGTAGTAGGAGCAGTTGTAGTAGTTGTGAAAGTTGTAGTAGTAGTGGCAACAGTAGAGGTAGCAACAGAAATAGTAGGAGGAGGAGGTGGAGTAGTAGCAGTAGCAGTAGCTGTAGCTGTAGGAGTAGTACTAATAGTACTAGCAGTAGTAGTAGAAGTTCTTGTTGTTGTTATAGTAGTTGTTGTACAAGTATTAGTTGTAGTACTAGTTGTACTACTCACAGTTGTAGTTCGAGTAGTAGTTATGGTAGTAGCAGTAGTAGGAGGAGTAGGAATAGCTAAAGCAGTAGTAGAAGTAGTAGGCATTTCAGCAGTAGTAGTAGTAGAAGTCATAGCAGGAACAACAGCAGTGGTAGTAGCAGCAGTTGTAGGTGTAGTTGTTGTACTATTAGTAGTAGAGGTAGTAGTAGTAAGAGTAGCACTAGCTATAGGAGTAGTGGTTGTAGTATTAGTAGCAGTGGTAGTATTAGTAGTAGTAGTCATAGTAGTAATAGTAGTAGTACTAGTAGTAGTAAAAGTAGAAGTAGTCATAGTAGTAGTAGTAGTACTAGTAGTAGTAGAAGCAGAAGCTGTAGTACTAGTAGTAGTAGTAGTAGTAGTAGTAGTAGTAGTAGCAATAGTCGTCGTAGTAGTAGTAGTTGCAATAGTAGTGGTAGTAGTAGTAGTAGTATTAGCAATTGTCATCGTAGTACTAGTAGTTGCAATTGTTGTAGTAGTAGTAGTAGCACTAGTAGTAGTAGTAGCAGCTGCAACTGCAGTAGCAGTTAGTAACAGTAGTGGTAGTACTAGTTGTTGTTGCTATTGTTGTAGTAGTTGTAGTAGTTGTTGTAGTAGTAGTAGGAGTAATATTAATAGTTGTAGTAACAGCAGTAGTAGTAGTCGTAGTAGCAGTAGTTGCGTCAACAGTCCTAGTAGTAGTAGTAGTAGCAGTACGATTACTAGCAGTTGGAGAAGTACTAGCCCTAGTAGTAGTAGTAGCAGTAATAGTAGGAGTCGTAGTTGTAGAAGTAGTAGCAGTAGTGGTAGAATTATTACTGGTAGTAGTAGTAGTTGTAGTAGTATTAGCAGCAACAACAACAGTAGCAAGAGTAGTAGTAATAGTAGTCAGAGTACTGGTATTAGTAGTCGTAGTAGGAGTTGTAGTAGTAGCTATAGTAGTAGTTGTTGTAATCGTAGTAATAACAGTAGAACTAGTAGAAGCAACAGCAGCAGCAGTAGTCGTAGTAATAGAGGTAGTTGGAGTTGTAGTAGTAACTGTAGGAGCTGGAGTTTGAGTATGAGTAGTACAGGGAGTTGTAGAATTTGGAGTAGTTGTAGCAGTGGTAGCGGTAGCAGTAGTAGTAGTAGTAGTAGTAGAAGTTCTGGTAGCAGTTGTATGAGCTGTAGTAGTAGTAGTAGTAGTAGTAGTAGTAGAAATAGTAGTAGTAGTAGTATTAATAGCCACTGGAGTAGTAATAGAAGTAGCAGTAGTGGTACGAGTAGTAGCCGTAAGAATAGTAGTAATTGCAGCAATGATGGTCGTAGTAGCAGTAGAAGCAACAGTTGTAGCATGAGTAGTAGCAGCATTGGTAGTTGTAGTCTTAGTGATAGTAGTAGATGTAGTAGCAGTAGTAGTACCAGAAGTAGTAGCAGTAGTACTAGTAGTAGTTGTAGTGGAAGGAGTAGCTGTAGTAGCACTGGTTGTAGTAGCAGTACAAGTAGTAGCAGAAGCAGAAGCCGTAGTACTAGTAGTAGTCATTGTAGTAGTATTCGCAGGAGTAGTTATTGTGTTACTAGTTGTAGTAGTTGTAACTGTAGGCAAAGAAGTTGTTGTAGTAGTTGTAGTAATTGTAGTAGTGGTAGTAGTAGTTGTAGTACTAGTAATAGTAGTAGTTTTAGTAGTAGTAGTAGTAGTATTCGCAGAAATAGCAGTAGTAGTAGCAGTAGGAGCTGGTGTAGGAGTAGGAGTAGTAGTAGCAGCAGTAGTAGTTGGAGTGGTGGTTGGAGTAGTAGTTGTAGTAGTTGGAGTAGTAGTTGGGGTAGCAATAGAAGAAGTAGTAGTAGTAGTAGTCGTAGTAGTAGTAGTAGTAGTAGTAGTAGTAGTAGTAGTAGTAGTAGTAGCAGTAGCAGCAGTAGTAGTAGTAGAAGTAGTAGTAATAGTAGTAGTTGTAGCAGTAACAGCAGTAGTAGTATTGGTGCCAGTAGTAGTAGTAATAGTAATAGCAGTAGTAGGTGTAGTATTTGTAGTAATAGTAGTAGCGATTGTTGTATTTGTAGATGTAGTAGTAGTTGTAGGAGTAGTAGTAGTAGTGATAGTAGTAGCAGTAGTAGTAATAGCATTAGTAATAGTAGTAATAGTAGTAGTAGTAGTAGTAGTAGTAGTAGTAGTAGTAATAGTAGTAAAAGTAGTAATTGTAGTAGTAGTAGTAGTAGTAGTAGTAGTAGTAGTAGTAGTAGTAGTAGTAATAGGAGGAGGAGGAGGAGGAGTGGTAGTAGTAGCAACAGTACTCATAGTTGAAGTAGCAGTAGTAGTAGAAGTAGTAGTCGTGGTAGTTGTAGTAGAAGCAGTTGCAGTAATATCGATAGTATCAGTAGTATTAGTTGTTGTTATAGTAGAAGCAATTGTAGAAGTTGCTATGGTAGTAGTAGAAGCGCTAGTCGTTGCAAGAGTAGTAGCAATCACAGTAGCAGTATTGGAAGTTGTAGTAGAAGTAGTAGCCGTCAATAGTAATTATAGTAGCAATAGAAGTAGTAGCAGTAGTAGTAGTATTAGTAGTAGTAATAGCGGCAGTAGCGGTAGCAGTAGTAGAATTGGCAGTAGTATTAGTAGTAGTAGTAGTGGTAATAGTAGTTGTAGGAGTCATTGTAGTAGTCGCAGTAGTAGTAGTAGTAGTTGTTGTTGTTGTTGTTGTTTTTGTTGTTGTAGTGGTAATAGTAGTAACAGCAGCAGTAGCAGTAGTTGTTTTATAAGCAATACTGGTAGTAGCAGTTGCAGCGGCAGTACTAGTAGTAGAACAAATAGTAGTAGCAGCAAGAGAAGCAGTAGTTGTTATAGTAGTGGTAGTTGTAGTAGTAGTATAGGAGGAGGAGTAGTAGTAGTAGTAGCAATAGAATTTGTAGTAGTAGTAATAGTAATAGTTGCAGGAGTAGTAATAGTACTCGTAGTAGTAGATGTAGTAGTAGTGTAGTAATAGTAGTAGTAGGAGGGGTATTAGGTGTAGTAGTAGTAGTAGTAGTAGTAGTAGTAGTCGCAATAGTCATCATAGTGGTAGTTGTAGTTGTATTTGTAGTAGTAGTACTACTTCTAATAGTAGTACCAGCAGTAGCAATAGTAGCAATAGTAGTAGTAGTAGTAGTAGTAGTAGTAGCAACAACAACAACAACAACAATAGTAGCAGTAATAGTAGTGGTAGTTGTTGTTGTTGTTGTTGTTGTTGTTGTAGTAGTAATAGCTGTAATAGTGCTACTAGTTGTAGAAGTAGATGTAGAGGAAGTTGTAGTAGTAGTAGTAGCTCTAGTAGTAATTATTTTTGTATTGGCAGTAGTTATAGCAATAGTAGCATAAGTAGCAGTAGTAGCATTAATTATAGTAGTAGTTGTAGTAACAGTAGTGGAAGTAGTGCTAGAAATAGTAGTAGTAATAGTAGTAGCATTGGTAGCGGTAATAGTTGTAGTGGTGTTAGTAGTAGTAATTGTAGCATTAGCTGCAGCAGCAGCAATCGCAGCAGTAGCAGTAGTAGTAGTTGGAGTAATGGTAGTAGTAGTAGTAGTAGACGTAGTAGGAGTAGTAGGACCATTAGTAGTAGCAGTAGCAGTAGTTGTTGTTGTAGTAGCAGCTGTAGTAGTAGTGGTAGTATTAGCAATTGTAGTAGTAGTAGAAGTAGTAGTAGTAGTAGTAGCAACAGCTATAGTAGTAGTACTAGTAGTAGTAGTAGCAGCAGCAACAGCAGTTGTAGTAATAGTAGTAGTAGTAGTGTTACTAATAGCAGAAGTATTAGGAGTAGTAGCTGTAGTAGCAGTAGATGTAGTAGTACTACTAGCAGTTGTAGTCGTAGAAGTAGTAGTAGTCGTAGTAGTGTTGGTAGATGTAGTAGTAGTACTAGGAGTAAGAGCAGAAGTAGCAGTAGTTGCAGCAAAAATTGTAAGGCAGTAGTAGCAGCAGTGGCATTGTTAGTACTAGTAGAACAAGGTGTAGTTGTAGTAACAGTATACTATTAGATGTAGGAGTAGCAGCAGCAATAGTAGTAGTAGTCGTAGCCATCATAGTACCAGTAGTAGTTGTAGTAGTAGTAGTAGTAGTAGTAATAGTAGTAGTTGTTGTAGCAGTTGCACCATTAGAAGTGGTAGTAGTAATAGTAGTAGCAGTAGCGACAGTAGTAGTAGTAATTGTAGTACTAATAGTAGTAGTAGTAATAGTAGTAGTAGTAGCAGTAGTCACAGTGGTAGTAGCAGAAGTGATAGCAGTATCAGAGGTAGTAGTAGTTGCAGTAGCCATAGTAGTAGTCCTAGTTGTTGTAGTAGTAGTAGTAGCAATTGTAGCAACAGTAGTAGTAGTAGATGTTAGCAACGTTGCAGTAGTATTAGTATTAGTAGTAGTAACAACAGCAGTGTAGTAGTTAAACTAGTAATCACAGTAGTAGAAGCAGCTGTAGTAGTAGTAGTTTTAATTGAAGTAGTGGTAGAAATAGTAGAAGTACTAGCAGCAGTAGCAGCAGCAGCAGTAGTAGTGGTAATAAAAGTATGAGTAGTGATAGTAGCAACTGTAGTAGTAGTTGTTGTAGGGTTAGCAGCAGCTGTTATAGTATTAGTAGTAATATGAGTAATAGCAGTAGTAGTAGTTGTAGCAGAAGTAGTAGTACTACCATTAGTAGTGCCAATAGCAGTAGTAGGTGTTGTAGTAGCAGCAGCAGCAGTAGTAGTTGTCGTAGCAGCCGTAGTAGTAGTAGAAGTAGTCATTACTATAGTAGTAGTTGCAGTTGTAGTAGAAATCATAGCAGCAGCAGCAGCAGTTGTTGTTGTTGTATTTGGAGTAGTAGATGTGTTAGTAGTAGCAATAGTAGTAGTAGTAGCAGCAGTTGTAACAGCAAATGTAGTAGTAGTAGTTGTAGTCGTTGTAGTAGTAGTAGAATTAGGAGTAATAGAAGCAATAGCAGTAGTAGCAGTAGTGGCAATAGTAATCGTAGAAATTATAGGAGCAGTAGTTGCAGCAATAGGATTGTTAGTAGCGGTAGAAGCAGTTTTAGTAGTTTTAGTAGTAGTGCTAAAAGTTTTAGGAGCAGTAGTCGTAGTAGCAGCAATAGTAGTAGTAGTGGTGGCAGTTGTAGTAGTAGTAGTAGTAAACATAGTAGTGGTAGTTGTTGTAGTAGTAATTGCAGTAGTTGTAGTAGATGTAGCAATAATTGTACCCGAAGAAGTGGTAGAAGAAATTGTCGTACTAGTAGTCATTGTAGTTGTAAAAGTAGTAGTATTAGAAATATGTGTGGTAGCAGTAGTCATAGTAGTAGTCATAGTAGTAGTAGCGGTACTAGTAGTTGTAGCAGTAGAATTAGTAGTAGTAGTCGCGGTAGGAGCTGCTGTAGTGGGAGTAGTAGTAGTAGCAATACTAGTCAAAGTAGAAGTACGAGTAGTAGTAGTAGGAGTAATAGCAGTTGTAGTAGCAGTAGTGGTAGTAGTAGGAGAAGTAGCAGTAGTAGCAATAGCAATAGTAGTAGTTGTAGTAGGAGTAGTTAGAGGTAGCTGTAGTACTAGCAGTAGTAGTAGTAGCTGTAGTAGTAGTAGTAGTAGTAGTCAGAATTGTAGAAGCAACAGTAGGAGTAGTCATAGCAGCAGTACTTGAAGCAGTAGTCACACAAGTGACAGTAGCAGCAGTAGTAGCAGTAGCTGCTAAAGTAGCAGTTGTACTAGTAGTACTAATAGTAGTAGTGGTAGTTGCACTAGTAGTAACAGTTGTAGTAGTAGCGGTAGTAGAAGCAGTAGTGGTAGTAGGAGCGGTAGTAGTAGTGGTGGTAGTAGTAGTAGGAGTGCTAATAATAGTAGTAGTTGTAGCCATATTTGTAGTAGAAGTAGTAGTTGTACAGTAGTTGTTGTTATAAGAGTAGAAGTTATTCTTGTTGTAGTAGTAGTTGTCACAGTATCGGTGGTTGAACTGGTTGTAGAAGTAATAGTAGCATTAGTAACAATGGGAGTAGTAGTGCAGTAGTGGCAGTAGTAGCAGTAGTACTACTAGTTGCAGTAGTAGTAGTGGTGGTAGTAGTAGTAGTAGTAATAGTGGCGGCGGTGGTGGTGGTGGTGGTAGTAGTAGTCGAAGTAGTAGTAGTAGTAGTATGAGAAGTAGCAGCAGCAGTAGTACTAGTAGCCATTATAGTAGCAGTAGTGGTAGTAGTAGGAGAAGTAGTAGCTGTGGCAGTAATAGTAGTAGTAGTAGTTGTTGTTGTAGTAGAAGTAGTAGTAGCGGTAGGAGTTGTACTAATAGTAGTGGTTGTAGTAGCAGTAGTAGTAACAGTAGCCATAGCAGCAGTAGTAGTAGTAGTAGTAATAGTAGTAGTAGCAGAAATAGTATTAGTCAGAGAAGTAGTAGTAGTAGTAGTAGAAGTAGTAGCGGTAGAAGTAGTAGAAGTAGTAGCAGCAGTAGCAGTAGAAGTAGAAGTTGTAGAAGTAGGAACGGTAGCAGTAGTTGTAACCGCTGGAGTAGCAGTAGCAGTAGTAGCAGTAGTGGCAGTAGTAGTAGTAGTAGTTGTTGTTGTTGTTGTAGTAACAGTAGTAGAAGTTCTTGTACTAGCAAAGGTGGTAGTAGTCAAAGAAGTAGTAGCAGTAGCAGTAGCTATAATAGTAGTACTTCGAGTAATAGTAAGTGGAAGTACTAGTAGTTGTAAGAGCAACCGCAGAAGTAGTAGTAGTAGTAGAAGAAGAAGTAGTAGCATGAGTACTAGCATTAGCCGTAGTAGTTGTAGTAGCAATAGTATTAGTTGAAGTAGTAGTAGTAGTGGTAGTAGCAGCAGTAGTAGTTGTAGTAGCAATAGCAATAGCAGTAGTAGCAGCAATTGTGGTAGTAGTAGTAGCGCTACCGTTAGCAGCAATAGCAGTAGTAGTGTAGTAGTAGTAGTAGTGGTAGTTTTAGTAGCAGTAGTAGTAGCAGTGGTAGCAGTAGTAGTAGTCATTGTAGTATTAGTAATAGTGGTTGTAGTAGTAGCAATAGCAGTAGTAATTGTAATTATGTGGTAGTAGTAGTAGTAGTAGTAGTAGGAGTTGGAGTAGTAGTAGTTGTGGTAGTAGTAGAAGTAGTAGTAGGAGTAATAGTAGTCTTAGTTCTTGCAGCAGTAACAGTAGTAGAATTAGTTGTAGTATTAGTAGTAGCAGTAGTGGTAGTCGTAGGCAAAGTAGTAGTAGTAGCAGTAGTAGTAGCAGTAGTGGTAGTAGTACTAGTAGTAGTAGTAGTAGTAACAGTAGAAGTAGAAGTAGAAGTAGAATTAGTAGTACTAGTCAGTGTAGCAGCAATTGTAGTTGGAGTAGTAGTGGTAGCAGTAGTAGTCGCAATAGTAGTAGTAGTAGCGGCTGTAGTAGTAGTAGCGGTAGTAGTAGCAATAGTGGTAGAATTAGGAGAAGTAGTAGTAGCAACAGTTGTTATAGTAGTAGAAGTCGTAGTAGCAGCAAGAGTACTAGGAGTAGTTGTAGCAGTAGGTGTAGGTGTAGTAGTAGAAGAAGTAGTTGTAGAAGTAGTCGCAGTAGTAGCAACAGTAGTAGTTGTAGCAGCAGAGGCATTAGTTGCAGTTGTAGCAGCAGTAGTAGTAGACATAGCAGTATTAGTAGTAGTAGGAGCCGTAGTAGTTGTAGTAGTAGCAGCAGCAATAGAAGCATGCGAAGCAGTAGCAATAATTATAGTAGCAGTTGTAGCAGCAGTTGTTGTAGGAGTAGTAGCAGTAGTAGTAGCATTAGCAACAGTAGTTGCATTATTAGTAAGAGTAGCGGTAGTAGTAGTAGAAGCGGTAGTAGTAGTTGTTGTTGTCGTAGTAGCAGCAGAAGCTATAGTGGTGGTGGTAGTAGTAGTAGCAGTAGTATAACTAGTAATATTAGTATTAGTAGTAGTACAAGCTGCAGTAGTAGTAGCAGTAGTAGTATTAGTATTACGAGAAGTAGTAGTAGTTGTAGTAGCAGTTGTAGCAGTAGCAGTAGTATCAATAGAAGTAATAGTGGCAGTAGTAGTAGTAGCCGCAGTAGTCGTTGTAGTTGTAGTAACAGTAGTATAAGTAGTAATATTAGTATTCGTAGTAGTACAAGCAGCAGTTGTAGTAGCAGTAGTGGTATATTATTACGAGAAGTTGTAGTAGTTGTAGTAACAGTTGTAGCCACAGTAGTAGTAGCAATAGGAGTAATAGTCGCAGTAGTAGTAGTAGCCACAATAATAGTAGTAGTAGGAGGAGTAGTAGTAGTAGTATTGATAGTAGCAGTAGTATCAATAGGATTAATAGTAGTAGTTATTGATACTGTTGTAGAAGTTGTAGTCCCCGCAGTAGTAGCAGCCGTAGTCGCTGTAGCGGCAGTAGTACTAGTAGTAGTTGTTGTTGTAGTAGTAGCAACAATATTAGTAGTTGTTGTTGTTGTTGTCATTGTATGAGCAATAGTAGTAGTAGCAGCAGTAGTGAAAGTAGTAAAAGTAGTAGTAGTAGTTGTAGCAGTAATAGTAGGAGTAGAAGCAAAAGCAGTAGTTGTAGTTGTAGCAGTAGTAATAGTAGTAGCTGTAGTAGAAATAGTAGTAGTAGTAGTAGTAGTAGTAGTAGTAGCAATAGCAATGGTAGTAGCAATAGTTGCAGCAGCAGAAGTAGTAGTAGTAGTGGTAGTTGTAGTAGTAGGAGTTGTAGTGGTAATGGTAGCAACAACATTAGCAATAGTAATTGTGGAAGCAGTAGTAGCAGTAGTAGCCGCAGTAGCTGTAGTAGTTGTAGTGGTAATAGTAGTAGTAGTAGTAGCAACAGTAGCAGCAGCAGCCGTAGTAGCTGTAATAGTGGCAGTAGTTGCAATAGTGGTAGTAGTAGTACGAGTAGTCGTAGAAGAAGTAGTAGTGGTCATTGTAGTCAGAAAAGAAGTAATAGTAACAATAGAGTAGTAGTAATAGTAGTAGTCATAGTAGCATTAATAACAGTTGTTGTAGCAATAGTAGTAGTCATAGTAGCATTAATAGTAGTTGTTGTAGCAATAGTAGTCATGGGAGGAGAAGTAACAATAATAGTTCTTATAGCAGTAGTAGTAAAAATACGAGGAGTACTTGTAGCAGTGGTTGCAGTATTAGTAGTAGTTGTAGTTGTTGAGATAATAGCAATAGCTGCGGTATTAGTAGCATTAGTGGCAGTAGCAGCAATAGTAGTAGCAGTAGCAGTAGTAGCCGTAATAGCAATTGTAGTCACAAAAGTAGTTGTTGTAATAGTAGTAGTAGTAGTAGCAGTAGCAACAGTAGTAGTAGTTGTAGTAGTAGTACTAGTAGTAGCAGCAGTAGTTGCAATAGCAGAAGTAGTAGCAATAGCAATAGTAGCAATCGTTGTAGTGGCAGTAGTAGTCATAGTAGTAGTCAAAAAAGTAGTTGTGGCAGTAGCAGTAGCAGCAGTAGTTGTAGTTGTTGTAGAAGCAGTTCTAGCAGTAGTATCAGTAGTAGTCGTAGTAGTCGTAGTACTTGCAGCAATAATAGCATTAGTGGCAGCAATTGTAGTTGTAGTAGTATTAGTACTAGTGGCAACAACTTTAGTAGTAGTAGTGCAGTACTAGTAGTAGTAGGAGTAGCAGAAGTAGCAGTAGTAGTAGAAGTTGTAGTAGTAGTAGCAGTAGCAGTAGTCATTGTTACAGTAGTAGTAGTTATGATAATAGTAGTAGTAATAGTAGCTGTAGTAGTGGTAGTAGTAATAGTAGTAGTAGTAGTAGTAGTGTCAGTAGTTGCAGAAGTAGTAGTAGTAGTAGTAGTATCAGTAGCTGCCGAAGTAGTAGTACTAATAGTAGGAGCTAGAGTAGTAGTAGTAGTAGTAGTAGCAATAATAGCAGCAACAGTAGTAGTTATAGTAGTAGTAGCAGTAGTAGTTGTCGCAGTAGCAGTAGTTTTAGAAATAGTGGAAGTTGCAGTAGTGGTAGCAGTAGTTGCTGTAGGAGTAGCATTAGTAGCAGCAGCAGTAGTAGAAGTAGAAGCAATACCAGTGCTAGTCTTGGTGGTAGTATTAGCCATAGTAGTAGTAGTACCAGTAGTAGCAGTAGCTGTAGTAGTAGAAGTATGAGTGGTAGTAGTAGTAGTAGAAGCAGTACCAGTAGTAGTAGTGGTGGTAGTATTATCCATAGTCGCAATAGTAGTAGCAGTAGTAGTAGCAGTATTTGTAATAGTACGAGGAGTAGTAGTAGTCAAAGTAGTAGTAATAGTACCAATAGTACTCGTAGTAGTAGTAGTAGTAGATGCAGTACTAGTATTAGTAACAGTAGTAGTAGGAGCATTAGTAGTAGAAGTAGGAGAAGTTGATGGAGTAGTAGTAGTAGTAGTGCTCGCAGCAGTAGTAGTAGTAGGAGTAGTAATAGTTGCTATAGTAGTAGTAGTAGTAGAAGTAGTAGCAGTAGTTGTAGGAGTTGAAGCATTAGAAGTAGCACTAGTAGTAGTACCAGTAGTAGCAGTGGTAGTAGCAGTAGCAGTAGTAGTAGTAGAGGGAGAAGTAGTAGGAGTAGTAGTATTTGTAGCAGCAACAACAACAACAAAAGTAGTAGCAGAAATAGTTATAGGAGTATTAGTAGTAGTAGCAGCAGTAGTAGTAGCAGTAGTAGTAGCAGTTGTAGTTATGGTGGTTGAGTAGTGGCCATAGTAGTATTAGGAGTAGTCCTATCATCTACTATAGTTATAGTAGTTGAGTAGTGGCCACAGTAGTTGTAGTAGTAGTAGTAGTAGTAATAGTCGTTGTAGTAGTGGTAGTAGTAGTAGGAGTGGTAGTAGTAGTAGTAGTAGTACTAGAAGTAGTTGTATTACTTGTGCTAATAGTAATAGTTGTACTAGTAGTAGTTGTTGTTGTGGTAGCAGCTGCAACAGCAGCAGCAGCAGTAGCAGCAGCAGCAGTAGTAGTAGTAGTAGTAGTAGTCGGAGTGGCAACATCAGCAACATTTGTTATAGTAGTAGTAGATGTAGTAGTTGTCGTAGTCGTAGTAGCAGGAGTAGTAGTTGTTGTTGTAGTAGTAGTTGTGGTAGTAGAAGTAGTAGTAGTAGTTGTTGTTGTTGTAGTGTAGTAGTAGCAACAGTAGTAATAGTAGTAGTAGTACAAATCATAGTGGTAGCGGTAGTAGTAGCATTAGTACTAGTAGTAGTAGTAGTCATAATCGCAGAGTAGTAATACGAGTAGTTGGAGTTGGTGGTGGAGGACTAATCATAGTTGTAGTATTTAATGTCGTAGCTGTAGGAATAGTAGTGCTTGTAGTGGTAGTGGCAGTAGTAGTAGTTGTTGTGGTAGTCGTAGTGGTAGGAGTAGTTGTAATAGTAGAAGTAGTAGGCATAGTAGTAAATGTAGTAGTAATAGATGTTATTGTAGTAGAAGTAGTAGTATTAGTGGTTGGAGTAGTAATAGTTGTAGTTATAGTAGTAACATTGGTAGTTGTAGGAGTAGTAGTAGAAGTGCTATTTGTTGTAGTAGCAGGAGGAGTAGTAATAACAATAATAATAGTTAAAGTAGTGGTAGTAGTGGTAGTAGTAATAGTAATAGTAGTAGTAGTTTTTGTTCTAGTAGGTGTACTGGTTGGAGTAATAGCAGTTATAGGGGTAGTAATACTACAAGTATTAAGAATAGTATTAGTAGTAATAGAAGCAGTAGAAGTACTAGTAGTAGTAGTCATACTCGTTGGTGTAGGTGTAGGAGAAGCCACAATAGTCGTAGTGATAGTAAATGTATTAGGAGTAGTAGTGGTAGTGGAAGTAGTAGTAGTGGTAGTAGTAGTGGTGCTTGTAGTAGTAGTAGAAGAATGATTAGTCGTCATAGCACTAGTAGTAGTAGAAGAATGATTAGTAGTCATAGCACTAGTAGTAGTAGTTGCAGTAGTAGTTGTAATAGTAGTTGTTCTTGTAATAGCAGTAGTAATAGAAGTAGCAGCAGCAGTAGTAGTAATAGTAGTAGTTGCACTTTTACTAGATGTAGTAGTAGTAGTAGTACAAGTAGCAGTAGTAGTAGAAGTTGTAGGAGTTGTAATTGTAGTAGTAGTTGTTGTAGTAGTAATAGTAGAACTTGTAATAGTAATATTAAAAGAAGTAGTAGTAGTAGTAGTAGAAGTAGTAGCAGTAGTAGTGACAGTAATTTTAGCAGGATTAGTAGCAGTAGTAGTGATAGTAATTTTAGCAAGATTAGTAGCAATAGTAGTACTTGTAGTAGTAGTAATAGTTAAAGTAGTTGGAGTAGTAGTGGTAGTAGCAGTCGCAATAATAGTAGAAGTAGCAGTAGCAATTGCAATAGTTAGCTGTAGAAGTAGTAGTAGAAGTTGTAGAAGTAGTAGTAGTTGTTGTTGTAGTAGTGGTAGTAGTAGTTGAAGTAGTTAGATTTGTAGTAGGAGTAGTAGTAGTGATAGTAATAATAGTAGTAGTTGCAGTCGTAGTAGAAGTTGCAGCATAAGTAGTAGTACTAAAGTAGTAGTAGTAGTAGTTGCAGTTGCAATAATAGTAGTAGCAATGTTAGTAGTAGCAGCAGTAGTTGTTGTAGTTGTTGTAGTAGTAGCAGTAGTAGCAATAGCGGTAGTTGTAGTAGCAGTAGTCGCATTAGTAGTAGTATTAGTAGTAGTAATAGTAGTAGCATTAGTAGCAGTAGTAGTAGTCAAAGCAGCAGCTCTAGGACTAGTAGCAACAGTAGTAATAATAGTAGTTGTAGTAGAAGTAATAGTTATAGTAGTAGTGGCAATAGTAGAAGTTCCAGCAATAAAAGTAGTAGTTGTAGTAGTAATAGTTGTAATGGAAGTAGCAACAATGGTGGTAGTAGTAGCAGTAGTTGTAGTAGTAGTTGCCATAGCAGTAGTAGTAGTTATTGTAGTAGTCATAGAAATACTAGAAGTAGTTGTAATAGTAGTGGTAGTGGTAGCAATAGTAGTAGCAATAGTAGAAGCAGTTGTGGCAGTAGTAGCAGTCGTAGCAGTAATAATAGTTGTAGTAGTAGTAGTAGCAGTAGTAGCAGTGGTAGCAGCAGTAGGCTAAGTAGTGGAAGTAGTCGTGCTAGTGATGGTAGTAGGAGTAGTAGTAGTTGTAGTACTAGCAGCAGCAGTAGTAGTAGTAGTAGTAGGAACCGAAGTAGTAGTAGTAGTGGTATTAGTAATAGTAGTAGTAGTAGCACCAATAATGGTAGTAGTAGTAGTAGTAGCTGTAGCAGTAGTAGGAGTTGTAGCAGTAGTAGTTGTAGTAGTACTAGTACTAGTTGTAGCAGTTGTAGCAGTAGAACGGGAAGTTGTGAAAGTAGTAGTATAGGTAGTGATAGTCGGAGAAGTAGTAGTAGTAGTAGTAATAGTAGTAAGAGAAGTAGTAGTAGTGGTCGTACTAGTAGTAGTAGCAGCAGCCTTGGTAGTAGTACTAGTTATAGTTGTAATTGTAGTAACAGAAGTACTTGTAGTAGTAGTAGCAGTAGCAATAGCATGAGTAGTAGTAGCAACAGCAGTAGTAGTAGTAGTAGCAGCAGTAGAAGTAGCAGCAGCAGCAGTAGCAGTAGTAGTTGTCATACTAGAAGTAGCAGTCGCAGTAATAGTAGTAGTTGTGGTTGTTATAACAATAGTAGTCGTAGTAGGAGTAGTAATAGTAGAAGTAGTATTTGTAGTAGGAGTAGTAGTAGTAGTAGTAGTAGTACTAATAGTAGTTGTAGTAGTAGTGCTAGAAGTAGTAGTAGCAGAAGTAGTAGTAGTAGTAGTAGCAATAGTAATAGCAGTAGTTGTTGTCTTAGTAGTAGCGATAGTAATAGTAGCAGTGGTGGTAGTTGTAGTGGTATTGGTGTAGTAGTAATAGTAGTAGTAGCAGTAATAGGAGTAGTAGTAGAAATAGCACCAATAGTAGTAGTAGCTGTAGTTATTGTAGTAGTAGTGGTAGCAGTAGTAGTAGTGGTAGTAGTAGTAGTAGTAGTAGTAGCAGCAGCAGTAGTAGCAGTAGCAATTGTAGTAGCAGTTGGAGAAGAAGTTGGTGTAGTAGTAGGAGAAGAAGTTGGTATAGTAGTCGGAGTAGCTGTTGCACCAACAGTAGCAGCTGTAGGAACGGTAGCAATTGTGGCATTAGCAGTAGTGGTAAGAGTAGTAGTAGTAGTAGTAATAGCAGCAAAAGCAGTAGTAGTAACAGCGATAGCAGCAGCAGTAGAAGCAGTAGTAGTAGCAATAGTAGAAGTAGTAGTAATAATAGTAGTATTAGTAGTATTAGTAGCAACAGCAGTTGTAATAGTAGTAGTAGTAACTACAGCTAATAATAATAGTAGTAGTAGTAGTATTATTAGTAGCAGCATCTGCAACAGCAGTACTAGTAGTTGTAGTAGTAGTAGTAGAAACAGTAGTAGTCTTTGTAGGAGTAGCACTAGTAGCAGCAGCAGCAGTGGCAGTAGTAGTAATAGTAGGAGTAGTAGTAGTGGTTGTAGGAGGAGTAGTAGTAGCAGATGTTGTAGCAGTTGTTGTGTTAAAAGTTGTAGTCGTAGTAGTAGTCGTTGTAGTAGAGGTAGTATTGTTGCCAGTAGTTGTGGTTGTTGTAGTAGTAGTAGGTGTAGTTGTAGTAGCATTAGGAGTAGTTGTCACACTAGTATTTGTAATAGTAGCAGTAGTAGTAGTAGTAGTAGTAGTAGTAGTTGTAGTAGACCTGCAGAAGTTGTAGTACTAGTTGTAGTAGTAGTCACAACAGTAGTAGTAGTAGTAGTAGTAGTTGCAATAGCAGTAGTAGTTATTGTTGTAGTAGTGGTGTAGATGTAGTAGTAGTAGTAGTAGTGGTAGAGGTAGTAGTAGTTGTGGTACTAGTAACAGAAGTAGCAACAGCAGTAGTAGCTGTCGTTGTTGTCATAAGGGAAGCAATAGAAGGAGTAGTAGTTGTAGAAGTAGTAGTAGTAGTAGTAGCAGCAGCAGTAGCAGCAATAACAGTAATTGTTGTTGTCATAGTAGTAGTAGCAGTAGTAATAATAGTAGCCATTCTAGTAGGAGTAGTGGTCGTAGAAGTCGGAGTAGTAGTAGGGTTAGTAGTTGAAGTAGTTGTAGTTGGGGTTGTAGTTGAAATAGTAGTAGTGGTAGTAGTAGTAGTGGTTGTAGTAGTAGAAGTAATAGTTTTGTTAGAATTAGTGGTAGTAGTAACAGAAGTAGCAGGATTTTTTGTAGTAGTAGTAGCAGCAATAGTAGTAGTATAAGTAATAGTAGTATTAGAATTAGTGGTAGTAGTAACAGAAGTAGTAGGATTTGTTGTAGTAGCAGCAGCAGCTGTAGTAGTAGTAGTACCAATAGTTATTGTTGTTGTTGTTGTAGTAGGGGTAGTAGTAGTAGTAGGAGTAGTAGTAGGAGTAGATGTAGTTGTGGTAGTATTAGGAGTAGTTGCAGAAGTCGTAGTAGTAGTAGTAGTAGTGACAATAGTAGCAATAGCAGTAGTAGTAAGTATAGAAATAGTAGAGTAGTAGTAGTAACAGAAATAGTAGGCATAGTCATTGTAATAGTAGTAGCAGTGGTAGTGGTAGTAGTAGTTGTACTGCTACGAGTAGGAGTAATAATAGTAGAAGCAGTAATCGTCATAGTAGTACAAGTAGTAGCAGCAGCAGAAGTAGTTGTTGTAGTAGTAGTAATAGTAGTAGTAGTAGTAGTAGTAGTAGTAGTAGTAGTAGTAGCAGTAGTAGTAGTAGCAGTATAGTAGTAGTAGTAGTAATAGTAGTAGTTATTGTAGAAGTAGTTGTAATTGTAGCAGCAGCAGTAGCAGAAGTGCTGGTAGTAGTAGTAGTTGTAGCAACAGTGCAGTAGAAGTTGTTGTAATGGTGGTTGTAGTAGTAGTAGCAAAAGTGGTAGTAGTGGTAGTTGAAGTAGTAGTAGTAGTAGTAGTAAAAGTAGGAGTAGGTTTAGGAGTAGGAGTAGTAGTCATAGTAGTAGTAGTAGTAGTAGTAGTAATAGAAGTTGTAGTAGTAGTAGTTGTTGTAGTAGTAGGTGTAGCAATAGAAGTTGTAGCAGTAATTGTAGAAGTTGCCGTAGTTTTAGTAGTAGTAGTAGTAATAGTAGTAGCAGTAGTAATAGTAGTAGCAGTAGTAGTATTAGTAGTAGCAATAGTGTTAGTGGTAGTAGTGGTAGTCGTAGTAGCAGTAGTAGTAATTGTTATAGTAGTAGTAATAGTAGTAATAGCAGTAGTAGTTGGCATAGTAGTAACAGTAGTGATACTAGCATTAGTTATATTAGTAATAGTATTAGTGGTATTAGTAGTTGTTGTAACAGTAATAGGAGTAGTAGTTGAGATAGCACCAGTAGTAGTAGTAGTAGTAGTTGATGTAGCTGTAGTGGTAGCAGTAGTAGTTGTGGTAGTAGTAAAAGTAGCAATAGTAATAATAACGGTAGTCGTAGTAGTTATTATTTTTTTAGTGGTAGTAGTAGTTGTTGTTGTTGGAGTATTAGTAGGAGTTGAAGTAGTCGTAATAGTAGGATTTGTGGTCGTAGTAGTAGTAGTAGGAGTACTAGTATTAGTAGTAGTAGTAGCATAGTAATAGTAGTAGTTATTGTGCTAATAGTAGTACTAGTAGTAGTAGTAGTAGTAGTAGTAGTAGGAATACTAGTAGTAGCAGTAGTATAAGTAGGAGTAGTAGTAGTAGTCGTAGTTGTAGTGGAAGTACTAGTAATAGTAGTAGTAGTAGTAGTAGTAGGAGTAGTAGTAGAAGTATTAGTACTAGTTGAAGTAGTAGTAGCAATAGTATTAGTAGTAGTTGTAGGAGTTGGGGTAGGGTTAGTTGTAGCTGTAGTAGTAGGAGGAGGAGGAGGAGGAGGAGGAGGAGGAGGAGTTGTAGGGGTCAGAGTTGGAGTTGGAGTTATAGTAGTAGTTGTAGCAGTTGTAGGAGTACTACTAGTAGTTGTAGTAGTAGCAATTGTACGAGTAGGAGTAGTAATAGTAGTAGTATTAGTAGAAATAGTAGTGGTAGTACTGTAGTAGTAGTAGCTGTTGTTGTAGTAATGGAAGTAGTAGTAGTAGTAGTCGCTATTGTAGTAATATAAGAAGTTGCATTAGCAGTAGTAACCATATAGGAGTAGTTGTTGTTGTAGTATTTGTAGTAGTAGTAGCAGCAGTGGCAGTAGTTGTAGGTGTGGTAGTGGTAGTATTAGTAGTAGCAATTCTAGTAGGAATAGCGGTAGCTGTAGAAGTAGTAGTCGAAGTAGTTGTAGTAGTAGTAGGAGTTGTAGCAGTAAGTGTTGTAGTAGTAGGAGTTGTAGCAGTTATAGATGTAGGAGTAGCAATAGCAGTAGTAGTAGGAGTTGTCGTTGGAGAAGTAGTAGTAGTCGTGGTGGGTGTAGTTGTAACTGTAGGAGTTGGAGTTGGAGTAGTAGTAGTAGTCGTAGTAGTATTAGTCGGAGTTGAAGTAGGAGTAATAGAAGTTGTAGTTGCTATAATAGTGGTAGCAATAGTAGTGGTAGGAGTAGTAGTGGTAGTAGTAGTTGTAGGAGTAGTTGTAGTTGTATTACTAGTGGTAGTAGTGAAAGTAATAGGAGTAGTAGTACTAGTAGTAGTAGCAACTGCAGAGGCAGTAGTAGTAGTAATATTAGTATTAGTGGTGGTAGTGGTAGTTGCAATTGTAGTAGTAATTATAGTAGTAATAGTAGTAGTAGTTAGAGTAGTAGTAGTAGGAGTTGCAATTGTTGGAGTAATGGTAGCAGCTGTAGTAGTTGTTGTAGTAGTAGTATAGTATAGTTATAGTAGTATTAGAAGTAGTAGTAGTAGTATTTGTTGTTGTTGTTGTTGTTATTATTGTTGTAGCAGCAATAGCAGTAACAGTTGTAATAGTAGTGTTCGTAGTAGTAGTAGTAGTAGTAGTCTTAGTAGCAGTCGGAGTACTAGTAGCAGAGTAGTAGTAGTAGTAGTGGTAGTAGTAGTCATTGTAGTAGTAGTAGTAGTAGAAGCAGTAGTAGTGCTAATAATCGTAGTAGTAGTAGTAGTAATACCAGTAGTAGTAGTCGTAGTAGTAGTAGTAATAGTAGGAATTGGAATAGTATTTGAAAGTGTAGTAGTAGTTGCAGTGGTAGTGGTAGTAGTAGTAGGAGCAACAGTTACAATTGGAGTTGGAGTAGGAGTAGTAGTAGTTGTTGTCGTGGAAGTAGTAGTTGTAGTAGCAGCAGTAGGAGTAGTAGTTGTAGTAGTAGTAGTTGTTGTAGCAGTAGTAGCAGTAATAGTAAATGTAGTAGTAGTACTAGAAGTAATAGCACTAGTTGTAGTATTAAAAGAAGAACTAGTAGCAGCAGCAGGAGGAGTAGTAGTAGTAGTAATAGCAGCATCAACATCAGTCGTTGTAGTGGTAGGAGTGGTAGGAGTGTTAGTAGTAGTAGTATTAGTTGGGGTAGTTGTTATAGTAATAGTAGTAGTTGTAGCCGTGGTAGAAGGAGTGTCAGGATTAGTTGCAGTATTAGGAGCAGCAGTTATAGTAGTAGTAGCAGTAGTGGAAGGAGAATTAGGATTAGTAGTAGTATTAGTAGCAGTAGCAGTAATAGTTATAGTAGGAGTAGGAGTAGCTATATTATTATTATTATTATTATTATTATTATTATTATTATTAGTGTTAGTTGTAGTAGTACCTGTAGTAGGAGTAGTAGTAGTACCAATTCTACTTGTGGTAGAAGTAGTAGTAGTAGTATTAGTAGTAGGAATAGTATTAGTAGTATTAGTAATATTAGTAGGAGGAGTAGTAGTAATAATAGTAGTAGTAGGAGCAGTAGCAGCAGTAGTAGCAACAGCAGCAGTAGTAGTAGTAGTAGAAGTAGTAGTAGTAGTGGTAGGAGCAATTGTAGCAACAACAACAATAGCAGTAATAGTAGTAGTAGAAGTTGTAGTAGTCGTAGTTGTAGTAGTAGAAGTCGTGATAGTAGTAGCAGTAGTAGTTGTTGTTGTTGCTGTTGTCGCAGTAGTAGTAGGACTAGATGTTGTAGTAGTAGTAGTAGTAGTTGTTGTTGTTATTGTTGTTGTAGTAGTAATAGTAATAGTAATTGCAGTAGTAGTGGTAGTGGTAGGTGGAGTAGTAGCAACAACACTAGTAGTAGTAATTCGAATACTATGAGGAGTAATAGTAGTTATTGTGGTAGTGGTAGTAGTAGTAGGAGCAGTGGCCGTAGTTGGAGTTGGAGTCAGAGCAGTAGTAGCATTAGGAGTGGTAGTAATGGACTAACAGTAGTAGGAGTAGTAGTAGCAGTTGTAGTGATAGCAACAGTGGTAGTAGCAGCAGCAGAAGTAGTAGTAGTTGTAGTAGTAGTAGTAGCCGTAGTGGTATTAATTGCAGTAGTAGTATTAGTAATAGTACTAGTAGCTGTAGTATTAGTAGGAATAGCAGCAGTAGTAATAGTAGTAGTGGTAGTATGAGTATTAGGATTAGTAGCAGTAGCAGTAATAGTAGTAGTAGTAATAGTAGCCGCAATATTTGAATCAGTAGTAGTAATAGTAGTAATAGTAGTATTAGTAGCAGTGGTAGTATGAGTATTAGGATTAGTAGCAGTAGCAGTAATAGTAGTAGTAGTAACAGTAGCCGCAATATTTGAATCAGTAGCCACAGTAGTAGTTGTTGTAACAATAGTAATAGTAGCAGTAGTAGTAGTTGTAGTTGTAGTAATAGTAATATTTGTAGCA
>RXID01011383.1:0-46176 GCA_005019695.1 Trichopus zeylanicus subsp. travancoricus
ATACTACTACTACATCTGCTGCTGCTACTGCTGCTATTGTTGCTACTACTACTGCTGCTGCTGGAACTGCTTGTACTACTAGTACTAAAACTGCAACAACTGTTATTACTGCTACTCCAACTTGCACTACTACTACTACTACTAATACTAAATTACTGCTACCGCTGCTACTTCTGTTTCGATAACTACTACTACTACAACAACTACTACTACTACTACTAATATTACTATTACTACTACTACTACTACAACATCTACAACTATTACTCCTACTGCAACTGCTACTACTACTACTACTGCAACTATTACTATAACTACAACTACTACATCTACTATTACTGTTGCTACTACTACTTCAACTGCTACTACCACTACAACTCCTGTTACTACCACTACAACTCCTTCCGCTGTCACTACTGCTACTACTACTACTACTCCTATTACTACTACTACTACAACTACTACTACAATTGCTACTACTACTACTATTGCTGTTGATGTTGTTGCTACCACTACCACTAGTACTGCAGCTGCTAGTACTAATACTACTACGACTGCAACAACTGCAACTTCTTCTACTACTATTACTACTGCTACTACTACTGCTACTACTATTACTGCGACTCCTACTAAAACTATAGTTGCTGCTACTGGTACTACTATGGCTACTACTAGTACTACTACAACTACGACTACTATTACTTATATTACTATTACTATTACTACAAATACTGCAACTACAATTACTACAATTAATACAACAACAACTAATACTACTACCACGGCTACTACTACTACTGCCACTACTACTACTTCCTCTACTACTTTTACTACTACTATTACCACTGCCACTACTACTACTACTACTCCAACTATTACTGCCACTGCTACTACTACTACTACTAGTGCTACTACTAATTCTACTAGCTTTACTTCTATTACTACTACTACTACAAATACTACTGCTACTGCTACTACGGCTGCTACTGCTACTACTGCTACCACTACTTTGACTCCTACAACTATTGCTACCGCTGCTAGAATTACAACTACAACTACTACTACATCTACAACCACTTGTACTACTGGTACTATTGCTACAACAAATACTACTACTGCTACAATTACTACAATTACTGCTATTACAATTACGACTACAACCACTACCACTATTACAACTTTTGCTACTATTAGTGCTACTAATACAACAACAAATACAAATGCTACTACTACTACGACTACTACTACTACTACCTCTCCAACAACAACAATAACAACTACAACTACAACTTCTTCTACAACAACAACAACAACTATTACTACTACTACTGCCAATGCTACAACTTCTGCAAATGCTACTACTACTATTACTACTACTACGACTACTACAGCTATGACTACAATTGCCATTATTACTACTTCTCTTACTACGATTACTACTGCTACTAATACTCCAACTACAACTACTGCTACTCCAAGTAATGCTAGTACTACTGCTACTACTTCTACTACTACTACTACTACTATTACTACTACAACTACAACAACAACAACAACTACTACTACTACAACTACAACAACTACAACTACTACTTCTACAGCTATAACTACTACTGCAAATACAGCTACCACTACTTCGACTAGTACTATTGCTACTACTACTATTACAATTACCACTACTACTACTACTACTACTACTACTACTACTACTACTATTACTACAACCACTACTAATACTGCTACTACTGCTACTACTACTACTGTTACTACTATTACACCAACTCCACCTAATACTACTGCGGCTACTACTACTGCTGTTGCTATGAGTATTACTACTAGTACTTCTACTACTATAACACAACTACTACTACTGCTGCTCCTGCTACTATTACTTCCTCTACTACTACTACTTCTAGTACTACTACTACTTTTGCTTCTACTACTATTGCTAGTACGACTGCCACTGCTACTACTGCGACCACTACTTTGACTACTACTACTGCTTCTACAGATATAGCAATTACTACTACAACTACTACTACATCTACTACTACTGCTACTACTGCTACTGTTGCTACAACAAATACTACTACTGCTACAACTACTACAATTACTGTTGCTACTACTTCTTCTACTGCTACTGCTACTACTACAACAACAACAACTACTGCTACTATTACAACTACTGCTACTACTAGCGCCACTAGTACAACAACAAATACTACTGCTACTACCACTAATACTACTACTACCTCTCCTATAACAATAATAACAACTACCACTGCTTCTTCTACAACAACAACAACTACTACTACTACTAGTGGTAAAACTACTGCTAATGCTACTACTGCTGCTGCTGCTGCTGCTACTGCTACTACTACTACTACTACTATTACGGATACTACTACCACTGGCACAACTGCTACTTCTCCTTCTACTATCACTGTTGCTACTACTACTGCTACTCTAACTACTACTACTGCTGCTACTAATATTACGATAATAACTTCCACTGCTACTACTATAATTACTACTACTACTACTACTACTTCTAAAACTATTACTACTTCTACTACTAGTGTTGTTACGACTACTACGACTGCTACGACTACTACAACTACTGCTACGGCTGCTATTGGTACTACTGCTACCACTACTTAGACTGGTACAACTGCTGCTACTGTTACTACAATTACTACTACTGCTACTTGTACATCTATAATTACAGCTACTTCTACAACTGTTGTCGCTACTGGTACTATGCTACTACTACTATAACTATTACAACAACAACTGCTGCTGCTACTATTACCACAACCTCTACAACTACTACTACTAACACTTATGCTGCTACTTGTACTATTGCTGCTACTGTTATAACTAAGGCTACTAGTCCTACTCCTACTATAACTACTAATGCTACTACCACTTCTATTACTACTGTGACTACTACTACTGCTGCTACAACAACAACAACAACAACAACAATAACAACTACTCCTACTACTACTACTACTATTACTACTACAACTACTACTATGACAACTACGAATTCTACTACTACTACTATGATAATAATGACTTCTACTACAACTACTACTCCTAATGCTACTACTTTTATTATAGCTACTACTACTACCACTACTACTGCTGCTGCTGCTACTACAACAGCTGCTACAACTACTACTACTAGTACTACGACAACACTACTTCTACTACTACTACTATTGTAGCTACTACCGCAACCGATGCAATTGCTGCGATTGCTACTACTACAACTACAACTACTATTGCCACTACTGCTACTACTACTACCACTACTTCGACTGCTACTATTGCTGCTTCTACTAGTATAATCACTACTACCACTTCTACTACAGCTATTATTGTTACAATAAAAAACTACTACTACTACAACAACTACTACTACTATTACCACAACTGATACTTCTCGCAATACTACCACAACAACAAATACTACAACTATTGCTACAACCTCTTCTGCGACGTTGATAACTACTACAACTACAACTTCTCCTACAATAACAACTACTACAACAACTACTACTGCTACAACTAATGCTAATGTTACTACTACAACTACTACTTATACTACTACTGCTGCTTCTACTATTGCAACTACCACTTCTACTACTACCACTACTGTTGTTGCTACTACTGCTATGACTGCTACTACTACTAGTAGTAGTACTACTACTACTACAATTGCTACAACTAATAAAGCTACTACTACTTCTATTGCTATTGCTACTTCTACTTCTTCTATTACTACTACTAATACAACTACTGCTACTACTACTATTATTACGACTACTACTACTACTACTACCAGTTCTACAACAACTACTACTATTCCAACTACTGCTACTGCAACTGCTGCTTCTACTACTACTACTACAACTACTAGTTCTACAACAGCTAAGAGCACTCCAACTACTATTCCTAATGCTTTCACTACTGCTACTGCTACTACTACAACTACTAATGTTGATGCTACAACTAATACTACTACTATTGCTGCTGCTGCTACTCCTACTACAACTATGACTACTACTACTACTACTACTACCTCTCCTCCTACTACTACTACTTCCACTATTACTAGTACTACTATTGCTACTATTACTACTGCTACAACTGCTACTATTGCTACTGCTATTGCAACTATTACTACAACTACTAGCACTACTGGATCAACTACTACTACTAATACTGCTACTTTTACTACTCCTATTACTACTAGTACTACTACTATACCTACTACTACCACCGCTACTTCTACTATAGCTACTAGTATTACGCCTAATGCATTTACTACAACTCCTACTACAACTTCTACTACTACTACTACTTTTATTACTACTACCAATACTATGGCTGCTACTCCTACTACTACTAATGCTACTACTGCTTCTTCCACTACTACTACCTCTCCTCGTATAACTGTTGCCGCTACTGCTATTACGCCTACCACTACTACTTCTACTACTGCTACTATTACTGCTACTGCGACAACTTCTACTTCTTCTCTTACTAATACTAGTACTACTACTACTACTATGATAGCTATGGCTACAACTACTACTACTACCCAAACTACTAAAACTACTACTACTACTACTAGTACTACTACTATTGCTTCTAATGCTACTACTGCTATTATTGCTACTACTATTATACTACTACAGTTCCTACTACTACTATTATCGCTACTACTACTACAAACGGCTACTTTTGATACTACTACTACTTCCACAACTACAGTTCCTGCTGCTCCTGCTACCACTGCTCCTACTACTACTACTACTACTACTACTACTACTACTACTATTATTTCAGCTACTACTACTTTCACTACAACTAGTACTACTACGACTACTAATGCTACTACTGCTGCTATTGCTACTATTGTTGGTACTTCTCCTACTTCTACGACTAATGCTACTACTATAAGTGCTACTATTACTGCTACTGCTACTACTACTGCTACTACTACTCCAACTGCTACTACGGCTACTACTACTACTACTACTGCTGCTAAACTACAACTACTGCTCCTACAGCTACTACTTCTACTACTACAGCTCCTACTTCTATTGCTACTATGATTGCTTTTACTACTCCTACTACTACTACTATTGCTACTTCTACTACTAATACGACTACTATTGCTCCTTCTACTACTACTACTACTAGTATTTTTACTAATAATATTCCTACTACTACTGCTATTGCTACTACTCTACTGCTGCAACTTCAACTGCTACTCCTACTACTTGTACTTGTCCTACTACCACTACTACTACTACAATTGCTACTACTATGATTGCTACTGCTACTACTACTACTAATATTGCTCCAATTAAAGCTACTACTATAACAACTACTCCTACTGCTACTGCTACTACAACTACTACTAGTACTTCTCCTGCTACTACTACTCTTATTACTACTACCATTACTACTACAACCACGACCACTACTACTGCTACTCCTAGCACTACTGCCACTACTAATACTCCTACTACTACTGCTACTACTGCTTCTCCTACAACAACAGCTACTGCTCCTGCTATTACTACTACTCCTACTATGACTCCAACAGCTACATGTGCTACAACTGCGGCTAATGCTGCTACTAATGCGACTACTACAACTACTATTATTAGGACTACTATTACTGCTACTCCTACTCCTCCTCTTACTACTACTACTTCTACTGCAACTACTACTACTTCTTCTCCTCCTCCTACTACTACTATTAGTGCAACTGCTAATACTGCTACAACTACTCCTAATTCTACTACTACTACAACTACTACTACTGCTACTATTACTACTACTACGACTACAACTACTTCTCCTACTCCTACTGCTACTGCTACTATGATACCTACTACTACAGTTGCTACTAATGCTACTGTTGTTGCTACTATTGCTGCTTCTACTATTGTTACTACTGCGATTGTTGCTACTACTACAATCACTCCTCTTGGTTCTACTACTACTACTGCTACTGCTACTATGACTACTACTACTACTAACACTACTACTCCTACTGCTGCTACTACTGCTACTACTACTACTCCCGCTATTGCAGCTTCTATGACTACTGCCACTACTACTTCCACTACTACTTCTACTACTGTTGCCATTGTTACTACACAACTGCTACTACAACCACTACTACTTGCACTATTACAACTACTGCTACTACTACCACTACTACAACCACTACTACTACCACTACTACTACCACTACTACTAATACTACTACTGCAACTACTACTTCTACAACTACAATTACTACCACTACTACAACTACCACTACTAATAATAATAATACTACTACCACTACTACTACCACTACTACTACTACTACTTCCCCTAGTACTACTACTTCAGCTACTACAACTACTGCTACGGCTACTATTATTACTATAACTTCCACTACTGCTACTACAGCTACTACTGCTACAACTACAACCATTTCAACTTCTGCTACTACTGCTACTACAAAATCTACTATAACTTCTACTACTGCTACTGCTTGTACTACTTCTTCCCCTACACCTACTCCTACTACTGCTACTACTACTAATTCTATTACTAAAACTTTTGTCGCTACCGCTACTACTACTACTCCTCCTCCTCCTACTATTAGTACAACAACTACTACTCCTACTACTACTACTAATGCCACTAGTACTCCTACTACTGCTACTATTAGTATTGCTACTACTATTACTCCAAATACAGCTATGACTACTATGGCTACTACCGTAGTGATTGTAACTACTACTTTAGCTACTATAACTACTACTACTACAGCTACTGCTTCGGGTACTCGTACGGCTGCTACGAGGACTACCACTTCTACTACTACTACTACTACTACTACTTCTACTACTACTTTTGCTACCACAACTACTGCTACAGTGACTACTACTACTGCTGCTACTATTACTACTGCTACTACTCCTACGACTCTGCTACTTCTCCTACAACAGCTATGGCTAATACTACTTCTCCCATTACGATTGCTGCCACTCCTACTGCTACTACTGTAGCTACTACTACTTCTTCTCCAACTACCACTTATACTACTACAACTACTACTTCTACTACTATATTAATACTACTACTACAACTACAACTACACAAACGCTACTACTACAACTACTACTATAACAATTGCTGCTACTCCTACAGCTTCAGCCTCTACCATTGCTACTACTACTACTATTATTGCGGCTACTTCTACTAATACCGTTACTACTATTTGTTCAACTTCTAGTACTACTAATACTTCTCCCACAATAATAACTACTGCTACTCCTACTAAAACTACTTCTGCTACTACTAGGACTGCTACTACTATTATTATTATTATTACTACTACTACTACTGCTATTACCACTACTAATACTACTACTATTGCTACTTCTGCTATGACAACTACGACTACTACAACTGCCACTAGGGCTACTACTGCTATCAATATAGGCCTGTAACTACTGCTACTACTACTTCTACTGCTACTACTGCTACTACTACTACTACTGCTACAACTACTACTACTGGTACTATAACAACAACAACAACAACTACTACCACTAATGGTACTACTGCTCCAACTGCTGCTACTATGGCTAGTCTTCCTACTATATTATTACTTCTATTACTACTACTACCACTACTACAACCACTGCTACTACTTCTACTACTACCTCTACAACCACTACTACTGCTTCTACTACTATTACTACTACAACAATCACTACTACTACTGTTACTGCTACTTCTCTACTTCTCCTCGTACTACTACTACTGCAACTAATACTACTACTTTTGCGACTACGACTACTGCTACAACTACTGTAACTATTGGAACTACTACTGTTACTATTACTGATACTTCTACTACTACTGCTACTACTAAAATTACTACTTTGGCTACTACTACTACTACAGCTGCTGCTACTACAACTACTATTACTGCTGCTGCAATTGCTGCAACTACTACTATTGCACTACAGTTGCAGATAACACTACTTGTATAAGTACAACTACTAGTGCTGCAGTAACTACTGCTACCATAGCAACTACAACAACAACTACTACTACAACAACAACTACTACTACTTCTACTACAGTGACAACTTGTATAACTATTACTACTGCTGCTACTACTAACACTACTAATACAACAACAACTACTACTACTACAACTACAGTGACTATTACTACTTTTGCTACTACTGCTTTAGCTACTAGTACTACTACGGCTGTTGCTACTATTACAACAATAACTACTCCTACAACAACTACTACAACAACTACAACTACCTCTACTACTACTATTACTGCTGCTACTGCTACTAGTACAGTAACTACAACCATGACTATTGCTCATCATACTACTACTACTGCTGCTACTACTACAATAGCTAATACTACTTCTACTACTACTACTTCCACTACAACTACTATAACTGCTACTACTTCTACTATTACCACTACTACTACTACTACCACAACTACTACTACTTCTGCTAAACATCAATGAGTACAACTTCTTCTAGGACTATAACTACTGTTGCTTCTACTACTTCTACACTACTACACCTACAACTTCTACTACCACTACTACGACTACTACTTCTACAAAAATAACAACAACAACTACTACTATTACTACTGCTACTACTACTACTGCTGCTACTACTATAGCTATCGCTACTGCTATTGATACTACATCAACTTTTGCTATCACTTCTACTGCTATTGCTACTACAACTATCAGTACTACTGCTGCCACTACTACTGCTACTGCTACTAATATTACTAGTACTATTATTACTGCTGCTACTACTACTACTACTTCTCCTCCTCCTCCTACTACTACTACTACTACTACTACTACACCAAATACCATAGCTAATGCTGCTACTACTACTTCTGCTACAACTTCTACCACTACTCCCACTCCTACTACTCCTACTACTACTACTCCTTCTACTACTACTACTACTACAACTTCTACTACTTCAACTACTAGTTCTACTCCAAATTCTACTACTACTACTACTACTATTACCAATACTACTACTACTTCTACTGCCACCACCACCACTACTACTACTACTACTATTACTACTACTACCACTACTAATTACTACTGCTACTACAATAGCTACTACTACTCAAATTACTACTATTACTACTACTAGTATTGCTTCTACAATTACTACTACCACTCATACTATTTCTTTTACTTATACTACTGCCACTACTACCACTACTACGAATGAGAATTCAAATACTAGTACTACGAATGTGAATGCCCCTTCTACTACTACAATAACTACTCCTGCTGCTGCTGCTCCTACTACTACTACTACTACTACCACTACTATAACTACTACAACTACTTCTGCTACTGACACAAATACTACTACTACAACTACTACTACTTCTACAGCAACGGCTATTACAGCTACTACTACTACAACTACTACTACTCTTATTACTGCTACTACTACTATTACTACAACCACTACTATTACTACTAAAACTTCTCCTACTACTACTACTAGTCCCATTGCTACTACTATGACTACTTCAAATACTACTACTGCTACTATTGCTACTACTTCTACTCATACTACTACTACTAGTACTGCAACTACTTCTACTGCTACTCCTACTACAACTACTACTACAACTTCTACTCCTACTCCAAATTCTACTTCAACAACAACTACTACTACCACTACAACTTCTACTATGCTTGCTACAACTACTACTCCTACTACTATAACTGCAATAACTACTACTACTACTACCTCTACTACTACAACTACTACTGCAACTACAACTACTAATACAACTACTACTACTCCTACCACTATTACAACTACAACAACTACTACTACAACAACAACAACAACTACTACTACTAGTATTTCCACTACAACTACTACTACTGCTACACCTACTACTACTACTACTACTTGTACTTCTACTATAACAACTACTATTGCTACAACTTTTACTTCAACTACTACAACTACCACAACTATGTCTACTCCTACTCCTCAAACAACTCCTGCAATTACTTTAGCTACTAGTATTACTACTACTACTACTACAACTGCTACTCATATTACTAGTACTAGTACTACTACTACTACTACTTCTGCTACTACTACAATAATGACTACTACAACTTTTGCTACTGGAACAACAACAACTACTACTACTAGAACTGTTACTATAGCTACTGCAGCTACTGCCACTACCTCTACTACTACTAGGACAACAACTACTACCACTCTACTACTACAACTACTACTATAAGCATTGCTACTACTCCAACAACTACTACTATTACTACTACTAATACTACCACTACTACTACTAAAACTACTCCTACTATCACAACTTCTATGACAAATTCTCTTACTATTACTATTACTACAACTACTACTACTTTTATTGCTACTACCACTACTACTACTTCTACTACCACTACTTCTACTACCACTAGTACTCCTACAGCTACAATAGCTACTCCTATTAATGCTACTACAACTACTACTGCTACTTCTTCTACTGCTACTACTACTAATACTACCACAACTACTACTATTACTACTACTACAACCTTTGCTACCACTACTACTATGACTCCTTCTCCTACTACAACTACAACTACTAGTACTACTCTTGCTTCTGCTACTACTAATAGTAGTAGTAGTAGTAGTACTACTACTACTACTACTACTATTACTACTGTTACTACAACTATGACTACTACTACAACAAATCCTACTACAACTAATACTACTACTACTACCACTGTTGCTGCTACTACTACTACTACTACTACTACTACTAATACTATTACTCATATTACTACACTTACTACTACTAATACCACTACTACTACTACTGCTATTACTCATATTACTACTACTATTGCCACAACTACTTATAGTACCATTACTACTAGTAGTAGTAGTACAACTACTTCTCTTACTAGTACTATTACTGCTACTGCTGCTACTACTACTACTACTACTACTACTACTACTACTGCTACTACTACTACTACTACTACTGCTACTACTACTACCACTATTGCTACTACTGCTACTGCTACTACTACTAATAATACTCCTCCTACTATGACTACTTCTATTATTACAGTTGCTACTACCACTACTGCTACTAACAATGCTGCTACTCCTATTACTACTACTGCTGCTACTGCTACTACTACTATTGTGACTACTACTACTGCTACTACTTGTACTATTGCTAATGCCACTATTATTGCAACCACTACGACTACAAAAACAACTACTGCTATTGTTGCTACTTCTATAACTACTATAACAACTTTTGCTACTTCTACCATAACTACTACTACTACAACTACTATCAAAAATAATACTGCTATCGCTACTGGTACTACTATGACTTCTTCTTCCACTATTACTACTACTACAACAACTACTACAACTTTTCCTACTACTTCTGCTACTACTACTACTACTACTACTCCTGCTATTGCTACTTCTGGTACTAGTACTACTACTACTACTTCTACTACTAGTACTACTACTATTACTGCTGCAACTACAACTGCTACTCCTAGCACTACTACTCCTGCTACTATTACTGGTGTTACTACTACAACTTCTGCTACTACCACTACGAATACTACTACTACTAGCAGTTATAGCAATAGTGGCAAAGTAGTCATAGTAGTCGTGGTAGCCATAGTGGTAGTAGTAGTAGTAGTAGGAATAGGAGTAGTAATAGTAGTAGTTGTTGTTGTAGCAGTAGTAGTAGCAGTAGTAGCAGTAGTTATTGTAGTAGTAGTAGTAGTAGCAGTATTAGTAAAAAAACATTTGTTGTAGTAGTAGTAGCAACCATAGTAGTAGCTGTGGCAGTAGTTGTAGCAAAGGAAGTAGTAGTTGTAGTAGTTATTGTAAAAATAGTAGTTGTAGTTGTAGTAGTAGTTGTGTTAGTAGTGATAGTTACAGTCGTAGTAGTAGCATTAGTAATAGTAGTAGCAGTAGCAGTTGTTGTAGTAGTAGCAGTAATAGTACTAGCAGAAGTAGTAGTATTAGTAGCAGAACTAGTAGTATTAGTAGTACTAGTAGTTGTTGTTGTTGTAGTAGTAGTAGTAGCAGCAGTAGTAGTAGTAGTAGTAGTAGTAGTAGTAATAGTAGTAGTAGTAGTAGTAGTAGTAGTAGCAGTAGTAGCGGTAGTAGCGGTAGTAGCGGTAGTAGTAGCGGCAGTAGTAGCGGTAGTAGAAGGAGGTGGAGCAGTAGTTATAGGAGTAGCAATTGCAATTGCAGTAGGAGTAATAGTTGTAGGAGTAGTAGCAATGGCTGTAGGAGTATCATTAGTACAAATAATAGTAGTTGTTGTTGTAGCAGGAGTTGCATTAATAATAGTAGTAGAAGTAGAGGAAATAGTAGCAATAGTTATAGTAGTAGAGCAGTAGCAGTGGTAGTGATAGTAGCAGCAGTAGTTGTTATAGTAGTAGTAGTAGTAGTAGCAGTAGTAGGAGTAGTAGTGGTAGTATTAGTACTAATAGTAGTAGTAGTCATAGCACTATTTGTAGTAATAATAGTTGTAGTAGTAATATTGCTTGTAGCAGTAGCAGTAGTAATAGTAGTTGTAGTAGTAGTAGTAGTCATAGAAGTAGGAGAAGTAGTAGTAGTAGTAGCAGTAGCCGTGGTGGTGGCAGGTGCAGCAGTAGCAGGAGTAGTAGCATTTGTAGTAGTAGTCATAGTAGTAGTAGTAGTAAAAGAAGTAGTAGCAAAAAATGTAGTAGTAGTAGTAGTGGCAATAGTAGTAGTAGTAGCAGGAGTAGAAGTTGTAGTAGCAATAGTAGCTATTGCAGTTTGGGGAGTCCTAGATGTAGTAGCTGTAGCAGCTGTAGTAGCAATAGTAGTTGTAGTAGTAGTAGTGATAATAGCAGTACTAGCTATAGTCAAAGCAGTAGACGTAGTAGTAGTAGTTTTAGTAGTCAGGATAGTAGTAGTAGTTATTATAGTAGCAGTAGTTGTAGAAGTAGTATTAGTAATAGTTGTAGCTATCGTAGTAGCAGTAATACTAGAAGTAGGAAAAGTAGTAGTAGTAGCAATAGCAGCAGTAGTAGCAGTAGTATTAGCGATAATAGTAGTAGTTCTAGTGGTAGCAGTAGCAACAGAAGCAATAGTAGTAACAGTAGTATAAGTATGACGGGAAGTAGTAGTAGTGGCAGAAGATGTAGTGGCAGCATTTGTAGCAGTAGCAGTTGTAGTAGTAGAAGTAGTAGTAGTTGGGGCAGTAGTAGTGGTAGTAGCAGTAGCAGTAGTAGTAGCAGTAATAGTAGTAGTAGTTATAGTAGTAGTAGTAGTATCAACAGCAACATCAGCAGTAGCAGTAGTAGTTATTGTTGTTGTAGTAGTAGTTGCTGGATAAGATGTAGTAGTGGTAGTAATAGTGGTTATATTAGTAGTAGCTGTAGAAGTAGAAGTTGTAGTAGCCATAGTGGAAGTAGTTGTAGTAGTAGCAGTAGTAGTATTAGTAGTAGTATTAGTAGTTATAGTAGTAGTAGCAGTAGCTATTGTCTAAGTAGTAGTAGTAGTAATTATAGGAGTAGTATTAGCAGTAGTAGTAGCAATAGTAGTAGTAGTAGTAGCAGAAGTAGGAGCGGTAGTAGTAGTAGTAGGTGTAATAGTTGTTCTAGTAGCGGTAGTAGCGGTAGTTATTGTTGTTGTTGTTGTAGGAGCACTAGCAATTATAGCAGTTGTAGTAGTAGTAGTAGTCATAGTAGTAGTAGTAGTAGTAGTAATAGTATTAGCAGAAGCAATAGTAGTAATAGTAGTAGAACTAGTAGGAGAAGTGGTAGTAGTAGCAGTAGATGTAGTGGCAACATTAGCATTAAAAGTAGTACGAGTAGCGGCAGTACAGTAGAAGAAGTAGTACAAGCAGTAGTAGTTGGAGTAGTAGTAGTAGGAGGAGTCATAGTAGTAGAAGTAGCAATAGTATTTATAGCCGCAGTTGTAGTAGCAGAAGTAATAGTAGTAGTACAGTTATTAGCAGCCGCAGTAGCAGTTGTAGAAGTAGTTGAAGTAGTCATAACAGTAGTAGAAGTAGTAGTAACAGAAGTTTTAGTTGTAGCAGAAGTAGTAACAATAGTGGTAGTAGTTGCAGTAGTAGTAGGAGTAGTAGTAGCAGAAGTAGTAGCAGCAGTAGTAGTTGTAGCAACAATAGCAATGGTCATAGTAGTAGTGGTAGTAGCAGGAGCAGTAGCTGTAGTAGTTGTAGTAGCAGCAGCTGTACTAATAATAGTCTAGTAGTAGAAACAGTAGTAGTTGTAGTAGCAGCAGCTGTACTAATAATAGTCTAGTAGTAGAAATAGTAGTAATTGTAGTAATAGTTGTAGTAGGAGTAGGGGTAGGAGTAGGAGTAGTAGTCGGTGTAGTAGTAGTAGTAGTAGAAGTAGTTCCGTCTGTAGTAGTATTAGTAGAAGTAGGTGGAGGCATTGTAGCAGTAGTAGTAGTAATAGTAGTATTAGTAGTAGTACTTGTAGTAGTAGTAGTATTAGTGGTAGTCGTAGGATTAGTAGTAGGAGTGGCAGTAGTGGCTGTTGCAATAGCAGCAGCAGCACAGTAGTAGTACCAGCCGTAGTAGCTACAGCAGTAGTAGATATAATATTTGTAGTAGTAATAGTAGTAATAGTAGTAGTCGAAGTAGGAGTTGCAGCAATAGTTGGAATAGTAGTTGTTTAGTAGTAGTTGTAGTAGTAGCAGCAATAGTAGTAGTACTAGTAGTAGTTGTAGTACTAGTGGTAGTAGTAGTAGAAGGAGTAGTAGAAGTAGTAGTAGTAGAAGTAGTAGTAGTAGAAGTAGTAGTAGTAGAAGTAGTAGTAGTGGGAGTTGTAGTAGTAGTTGTCGTCGTAGTAGTAGTTGTATTAGTAGTTGTAGTAGTAGTAGTAGTAGTAGTAGTAGTAGTAGTAGTAGTAGTAGTAGTAGTAGTAGTTGGAATAGTAGTAGCTACAGCAACAGTTGTACTAGTAGTCATTTTTGTTATTGTTGTTATAGAGGAAGAGGAAGTATAAATAGTAGACATAGTAGTAGTGGTAGTCATAGTAACAGCAACAGCAAGAGTACTAACAGAACTAGAAGTAGTAGTTGTAGTAGTACTATTAGTAGTAGCAGTAGTAGCAATAATAGTGTTGGTAGTGGTAGTAGTAATAGTAGTAGTCGTAGTAGTAGCAGCAGTAGTAGCAGCAGCAGTAGCAACAGTAGTAGTAGTAGTAGTAGTACTTGCAGTAGTAGTAGTATGAATATGTGCAGGAGAAGTAGTAGCTGTAGGAGTAGTTCTAGTAGTAGTTGGAGAAGCAATAGCAGTAGTAGTAGTTCTAGTAGCAGGTGTAGTAGTAGTCATTATTGTTGTTATTGTAGTAGTTGTTGTTGTTGTAGAAATAGTAGCAGTAGGAGTTGTAGTTTTACTAATAGTAGTAGTCGTAGTTTTAGTAGTAGTAGTAGTAGTAGTAGTAGTAATAGTACCAATAGTAGTTGTTGTAGTTGTTGTAGTAGCAGTGGTAGTAGTAGTAGTAGTTGTAGCAGAAGTAGTAGTAGCAGTAGCAGCAACTACAATAACAGTAGCAACAGTAGTAATAGTCTTAGTAGTTATCACAGTAGCAAGAGTTGTTGTAGGAGCAGTAGTAGGATTGGGAGTAGGAGTAGGAGTAGTAGTAGTAGTAGCAGTTGTAGTAGTAGTTGGAGTTGTAATAGTAGTCGCAGCAGCAGTAATAGCAGTAGTTATTATTGTAGTAGCAGCAGCAGCAGTAGTAGTACTAGGAGTAGCTATAGAAATAGGTGTAGGAATAGTTATAGTAGTTGTAGTGCTAGTTGTAGTTGTTGTAGTGGTAGTTTTAGTAGTAATAGTAGTTGTAGTTGTAGTGGTAGTTGTTGTAGTAATAGTAGTAGTTGTTATAGTAGTAGTAGCAATGGTAGTAGAAGTAGTAGTTGTGGCAGTAGTAATAGCAGTAGTAATAATAGTATTAGTGGTAGTAGTAGTCATAATATTATTAGTAGCAGTTGCAGTAGTAGTATTATTAGTAGTTGTAGTGGTAGTAGTAGTAATAGTAATAGTCATAGTATTAGTAGTTGTAGAGGAGTTGTAGTACTAGTAGTTGTATTGGTAGTAGTAGTATAGGTAGTAGTAGTAGTAGTAGTAATAGTAGTAGTAGTAGTACTAGGTGTTGGAGTAGGAGCCATAGTAGGAGTAGTCATAGTTGGAGTAGGAGTAGTAGTAGTACTTGCAATAGGAGTCGTAGTAGGAGTAGTAGTAGTAGTAGTGGTGGTTATAGTTGTAGCTGTAGTACAATCAAAAGTAGTAGTAGCAGTAATTACAGTAGTTGCAGTAGTTGCTATAGTAGTAGTAGCTATAGTTGCAATAGTAGTAGTAGTAGTAGTAGTAGTAGTAGTTGTTGTTGTAGCTATAGTTGCAATAATAGTAGTAGTAGTAGTAGTAGTAGTAGTAGTAGTAGTAGTAGTAGTAGTAATAGTAGTAGTTGATACAGTTGTAGTAACAACTATAGTAGTAGTAGTCGTAGTAGTAGTAGTATTAGAAGTCGAAGTGGTAGTTGTAGTAGTAGCTGTAGTTGTATTAGTAGTTGGCAAAGAAGTTGTAGTTGTAGTGGCAGTAGCTATAGGAGTCACAGTAGTCGTAGCAGTAGTAGTACGAATAGAAGTAGCAGTAGTAGCTATAGTAGTAGTAATAGAAGTAGAAGTAGTAGCTGTCGTAGTGGAAGTAGCTGTAGTAGCAGTAGTAGCCCTAGTAGCAGTAGTAGTAGTAGTAGAAGTAATAGTAGTAGTTGTTGTATTGCGATTAGTAGTAGTGGCAGTAGCCGCAGTAGTAGTAGCAGAAGCCGTAGTAGTTGTAGTAGTAATAGTAGCAGTAATAATAGTAGTAGCAATATTAGTAGCCATAGTTGTAGTTGTAGCTATAGTAGTAGTGGTAGCTATAGCAACACAAGCAGTGGTAGCGGCAGCAGAAGTTGATGTAGTAGCAATAGCACTAGTTGTAGCTATATTAGTAGTAGCAGCAATAGTAGTAATAGGAGTAGAAATAGTAGTAGTAGTAGTAGTAGTAGTAGTAGTAGTAGCCATAGTAGCACTGGTAGTAGTAATAGTAGTAGGAGTTGTAGTTGTAGTAGTATAGAGGGTAGTAGAAGCAATAGTAGTTGTAGTAGTAGAAGAGGTAGTACTCGTAGATGTATGGCCGAAGTAGACGTAGTAGTAGTAGTAGCAGTAGTAGCAGTTGTAGTAGTTGTAGTAGAAGTAGTAGTAGTAGTATTAGCTATAGTAGTAGTAGCAGTAGTACTATGAGAAGTAATTGTAGTAGAAGTAGTTGCAGCAGTAATAGCAGCAGCAGTACTAGTAATCATAGTATTAGTAGTTGTTGTTGTTGTTTTTGTAGTAGTGTCCGTAGTAGTAGTAGTAGTAGGAGTAGTAGTAGTCGAAGAAGTTGTAGCAATAGTAGTAATAGTCGCTGTAGTAGTAGCAGTAGTTGTAGTAGTAGTTGTTGTTGTTATACTACTAGTGTTAGTAGTAGCAGCAGCACTAATAATAATAGTAGTTGTTACAGTGGTAGAAATAGTAGTAGTTGTTGTTGTTGTTGTTGTCGTTGTGGTAGCTATAGTAGTTGCAGCCCTAGTAGAAGTAGATGCAATAGTAGAAGCAGTATTAGTAGTAGTAGTCACTGTAATAGTAGTGGTGGTAGTAGTAGCAGTAGTAATAGTAGTAGTGGTGGTAGTAGTAGTAGTAGTAGTAGTTGTTATAGCAGTCGAAGTAGCAGAAGTAGTAGTAGTATGAGTATTTGTAATAGCTATAGTAGTAGTAGTAGCAGCAACAGTTGCAGTAGTATTAGAAGTATTAGGAGTCGTAGCCATAGTCGTAACTATTGTAGTAGTAATAGACGTAGCAGTAGCAGTAGTAGCAGAAGTAGGACTAGTAGCAGTAGTAGTAGTAGTAGTATTAGCAGCGGTAGTAGTAGCTGTAGCAACAGTAGTAGTAGTTGCAACAAAAGCTGTAGTTGTATTAGTAGTTGTTGCAGAAGTAGTAGTAGTAGCGATAGTAGCTATAGGAGTCGCAGTAGCCAGAGCCTAGTAGTACCAGAAGTAGTAGTAGCAATAGCAATAGAAGTAGAAGTAGTAGTTGTAGTAGTAGTAATAGAAGTAGTAGTAGTAGTCATTGTAGCAGTACTAACAGCAGTAGCCATAGTAGCAGCAGCAGTAGTATTAGTAGTAGTAGTAATAGTATAAGTATTAGTAGTAGAAGTACTAGTAATTGTTGTTGTAGTATGAGTAGCAGCAGTAATAGTAGCTGCAGTAGTAGTTGCAGAATTAGTAGTATAAGTTGTAGGAGTAGTAGTAGTAGGAGCAGTAGTAGTTGTAGTTGTGGTAATAGTAGTAGTAGTAGTAGTAGCAGCAGCGGTAGGAGTTGGAGTAGGTGTAGTAGCAGTATAGTAGTAGTGGTAGTAGGAATAGTAGCAGTAGCTATAGTAGCTGCAGTAGTTGTAGTAGTAGTACTAGTAGGAATAGTGGTAGTCATAGTTGTAGTAGTTCTTGTGGTTGTTGTAGTAGTAATATTTGTAGTCGTAGTAGTTGTAATAGTAATAACAGCAGTAGTAGTCGGAGTAGTTGTAATAGTAACAGCAGCAATAGTTGTCGTAGTTATAGTACCCGAAGTAATAATTGTAATAGTAGCAACAACAGTAGTAGTAGTAGTAGTAGCAGGTGTGTATAGTAACAAGGAATAGTAGAGAATGTAGTATGGGTAGAGTAGTAGTAGTCGGAAAAGTAAATGGTAGTCAGCAGTAGGGAAGAATTAGTAGTAGTAGTAGAAGTAGCAGCAACAGTAGTTGTAGAAGTAGTAGTACTTGTATTAATATTCGAAGTAGTAGTAGTAGTAGAAGCAGTAGAGTAATAGTAGTATTCATAGTTGTTGTAGTAGTAGTAGTAATTGCAGTAGTAGTAGTAGTAGCAGCAGTAGTTGTAGTAGTAGCAGTGGTAGTAGTAGTTGTTGCAGTAGTAGTAGTAGTAGCAGCAGTAGTTGTAGTAGTAGCAGTGGTAGTAGTAGTTGTTGTAAGAATAGTTGTAGTAAAACTAGTAGTAGTAATAGTAGTAGTAATAGTAGTAGAAGTAGTACTAGGAGCAGTAGTAGTAGAAGTTGTAGTAGCAACAGCAGCGACAGCTGGAGTACGAGTAGCTGTAGTAGGATCAAAAATTGTAGTATTTGTAGCAAAACTAGAAATTGGTGTAGAAGTAGTTGGAGAAGTAGTAGTAGTAGGAGGAGGAGAAGAAGTAGTAGTAGTAACAACTAACACTACTGCTCCTACTATTACTACTACTACTACTACTACTCCTCCCCCTCCTCCTACAACTAACACTACTGCTAGAACTACTGCTACAGCTTGTACTACTGCTACAGATACTGCAATAGCTGCTACTTCCGCTACTACTACTAATGCTACTATTACGGCTACTACTGCTACTACTTCTACCACTATTGCCACTATTACGGCTACTGCTACTATTGCTTCCATGACTAATGCTACTATTGCTATTGCTGCAACTGCTACTACTATTATTTCTGCAACTGCTACTACTGCAACTACTGCCACTGCTACTGCTACTACTACTACTACTACCACTACTAATTCTACTATTACTATAATACTAGTATGCTACTACAAATACTTGTACAACTACTATTACTAGTCCGACAACAACAACAACTACGGCTGCTGCTATATCTCGTCCTACTATTATTGTTGTTACTACACTACTTCTATAACTACTTCTACTACTACTTATACTACTACTGCTACAACTACTACCACTACTACAACTACGACTACTACTGCTACTACTACTACTTCAACTACGACTACTGTTATAGCTACTGCTACTACTTCTGATACTACTACTACTGCTGCAACTACAAATTCTGCTAGTATGATTATAGATACTGCTACTACTACTACTTCTACTACTGCTACTTCTCGTACTACTACTACTACTATTGTTGCTATTACTCTAGCTACTACTTATACTATTCGTGCTATAACTACTATTACAAATACTGCTATTATAACTACTACTGCGAATATGACGGCCACTACTACAGGTTTTACTACTGCTATTACTATGGCTAGGGCTACTACTACTACTTCTAGTACTATTACAACAACTACTACAACTACTCCTACTATTCCTTCTACTACTATTACTCTGGCAACTACTACTAGTACTACTACTTCTCCTACTATTACTACTATTAGTACTAGTACTACAAATCCAATTCCAACTCCTACTCTTATTACTACTCCTCCTCCTACTACTACTACAACTACTACAGCTACTACAAATACTACTGCAGGTACTACAACGACCGCTACTACAGCTACTACTGCTACTGCTATTACTATTACTACTACTACTAGTACTGGCACTACTACTAATACAACTACTACAACTTCTATACCTACTATTACTGCTACAACTACTGCTACAGCGACTTCTACTACAACTACTACTCCTGCTACTCCCATGACTACTACTGCTGCTACTACCACTACTACTACTGCTGCTGCTGCTGCTACTGCTACAACATTTGCTATTGCTATAAATACTACTACTCCGACTACTACTCCAACAACAACTACTACTACTCCTACTTCTACAATAACAACTATTCCTATTTCGACTCCCATTACTGCTACTAATACTATTTCTGCCACTACTACTCCTACTACTACTACTACTACAGCTACTAGTACACCTACTCCAACTCCTACAGGTACTACAACAACAACTACTACTCCTACTCCAACTCCTACAGGTACTACAACAACAACTACTACTCCTACTCCAACTCTTGCTACAACTCCTACTCCAACTCCTACTGCTACTACTGCTTCTACTACTTCTACTAATTCTAATACTACTACTCTACTTGTGCTAATATCACTACTATCGCTGGAACTACTGCTACTATAACTAGTATTACTACTCCTACTACTACCACCACTACTACTGCTACAACTACTATGCCTACTATGACTATTACTACTACCACTACAACTGCTACTACTACTGCTACTATTGCAACTACTACTACTATAACTACTACTACTACTATACTACTACTACTACTACGACAACTACTACTACAACTACTCCTATTACTACCACTACTACTGCTACTACTACTAACACAGCTACTACTACAACTACTAACACTGCTACTACTACTACTACTGCTACTTCTACTACTGCTACTACAACTGCAAACACTACTACTCCTTTTACGATGGCAACTACTGCTATTGTCACAAATACTACTGCAACAACTACTACTATTCCTACTAACACTGTATTACTAGTGCTGGTAATACTACTCGTACTACTACTACTACTATTCGCACTCCGACTCCTACCGCTACTACTACTACCCCTACTCTAACTACTACTACTCTAACTACTACTACTACTACCACCGCTACTATTGTTGCTACTCTCGCTAGTGCTACTACTACCTCTACTCCAACTACTCCTACTCTTAGTACCGCTCCTACCCCAACCCCTACTACTGCTACTGCTGCTAGTACTAATACTACTACTACCATTACTACTACTACAACTACTACTACTACAACTACTACTACTACTGCTACTTCTGCTATTGCTACTTCTACTACTGCTACTACTGCTTCTACTATTACTACCAATTCTCCTTCTCCTCCTACTACTACTACTACTACTACTCCTACTACTACTACAGCTACTAGTACTACCTCTTTTGCTGCTCCTACTACTACAGCTACTACGGCTCCAGCTACTACAACTACTACAACTACTACTACTCTTTTGGCAACTACAGCTACTGCTATTACTGCTGCAGCTACTACAACTAATGCTACTATTATTGCTACTACCTCCACTATAGCTACTACTATGACGACAACTACTGCTGCTACTATATCTACTACTATCAGTACTGCTCCTACTAATACTATTACTACTACTACAACAACAACAACTACTACTACTACTACTACCACTACAACAACTGCTGTTAGTACTACTACAACAACAACAACTACTACTACTACCACTACAACAACTACTGTTAGTACTACTATCGCTTCTGCTACAACTGCCACAATTGCTGCTCCGACTACTGCACTACTACCACGACCACCACTACTACTGCCGCTACTACTACTTTTACTGCTACTACTAATACTAGGACTACAACAATAACAACAATAGCTACTACTACTAAAACTATTACTATTACTACTTCTATAACTACTACTGCTGCTGTGGCAGCTGCTACTACTCCTACTACTACTACTACTACTATTGCTATAACAACTGCTACTACTGCTGCTGCTGCTGCTACTAGTACTACTAGTACCACTACTACTACTACTACTACTACTACTACTACTACTACTACTACTACTACTACTACTACTACTACTACTACTACTACTAACACTCCTACGACTACTACTACTACAACCACAGCTACTACGACAAGTAGTTCTACTATAATGGCTACTACTATAGCTAGTACTACTACTTCTCATATTGCTACCAAACTACTACTGCTACTACTCCTCCTCCAACTCCTACAACAACTCCTACTACTGCTCCAAATAGAACTCCTACAACTTCTACTACAACTATTACTCCTACTACTAATGCTACTACTACTACTATTACTACAAATACTACTGCTACTGCTATTACTACTACTACTACTACTACTACTACTACTACTACTACTACTACTACAAAAAATAGTACTCCTGCTGCTACTGCTCCTCCTACTACTGCTACAACTACTAGTACTACAACAACTACTCCTACTACTACTGTTACTACTACAATTGCACCTGCTACTAGTGCTACTACAACTACTACAACTTCAACTAGTACTACAACTACTGCTACTATAATGGCTACTGCTACAACTAGTACTACTACTACTCATATTGCTACAAGAACTACAACTACTACTGCAATGCTACGCCTGCTACTATTATTCTTACTCCTACCTCTACTACTGCTACTACTAATACTCGTACTGCTACCCCTACTATGCCTACTACTACACCTACTCCACCTCCCATTGCTACTGCTACTCCTGCTACTACTAATACCCCTACTCCAACTACTACTACTACCACTACTGCTACCACTATTACTACTACCATTGCTGCAACTACTACAACTCCTACTACCACTCATACTCCAACCCCTACTACTGCTATTACTACTGCTCCTACTGCTACTAGTACAACAACAACAACTACTACCACTACAACAACAATAATAACAACAACAACTACTACTACAACTACTTCTACTACTACTGCTGCTGCTATTGCTACTATGGCTCCTATTGCTCCTGCAATTACTACTATGACTACTACTTATTTGGCTTTCCTTGCTACTGATGCTCTACTATTCCTAATGCTACTACTGCTACTACTACCTATGATCCTACTACTCCTACTACTGCTACTACTACTACTACAGTTGCTACTGCTACTACTGCTAGTATGAATCCTGCTGCCTCTATTAGTACTACTACTAGTACTACTGCTTCTACTGCTACTACTGCTGCTGCTACTACTATTGCGACTACTACTACTACGATAATGGCTATTACTGCTATCGCTACTACTAGTACTACTACTACTATAATAATTACTATTGCTACTGCTACTGCTACCATTAGGACTACTACTACAGCAGCTACTATTACTGCTACATAACTACTACTGCCACAACTACTGCAATTACCATAGCGGAGATTATTGCACTACTACTACTACTACTACTACTACTACTATAACAACAACTACTACTACTAATGTCATTGTTGATACTACAACTACTACTCCTACAACTTCTACTGCTACAACTATTGCTACTACTTCTATTGCTAATATTGCTGCTAATGCTTCTACTACAACAACTACAACAAAAACTACTGCTACTGTTGCTGCAGATACTGCTGCCGCTGCAAATTGTAATACTGCTACTACTACTAATACAACAACTACTATTGATCCTACTGCTACTTTAACTACTACTATTACTACTACTGTTGCTGCCATAACTACCACTACTACTACAACTACGACAATAATTACTTCTACTACTACTCCTTTTACTACTTCTACCACTACTACTACTACTATTGCAGCTGCTGCTGCTACTTCTACAACTACTACTGCTACAACAACAACTACTGCTACTAATACTACTACTACTACTACTTCTACTACTACTGCTACTAATACGCCTACTCCAGCTGCTACGGCCTCTACCACTCCTACTACCATTGCTACCCCTACTACAAATACTACTACTACTACTACAACAACAACAACTACTACTACTACTGCTAATGCTACTACTACTACTACTACTACGACTACTACAACAACAACAACAACTACTACTAGTATTACTACTTCTACTACTTGTAGAATTTCTACTACTACTGCACCTACTACTATGGGTACTACTACTACTCCTACTACCACTCCAGCTACTACTCCTACTTGCACACAAACTCCCACTACTACTCCTACTCCTACACATACTACTGCTACTACTACTCCAACTATGACTATTACTACTGCAGCTATCACTCCTACTCCTATTCCTACTACTATTATTGCTACTACTATGCTACTACCACCCCAACGACTACTACCACTACTATTACTACTACCAACACCACTATTACTACTACTTCTACTACTTGTACAAATGCTACTATTACTACTCCTACTTCTACTGGAACTTCTACTAGTAATACTAACACAATAACTACAACTACTAGTACTACTACTAATAGTAATACTCCTACTACCTCTACTACTACTACTACTAATACTTTTACTACTCCAGCTACTACTACTACTCGAGGCATTCGTACGACTTCTACAACTACTACTCCAGCTACTACTACTACTAATACGACTACTACTACTATCACTGCTACTACTACTACTATTATGACAACTTATACTGCAACTACTACTCCACCTACTACTATAACTACTACAACGACTCATACAAATACAACTTCCCCACAGACTCCTACTACTACTATTATTGCAATAACTGCTACTGCTAATACAACTACTACTACTTCTACTACTACTACTTCTACTACTAAGACTGCTACTACATTACTAATCATCTGACTGCTACTACTACTACTCTATCCACTACTGCTACTATTAGTACCACTATGAATACTACTAATACAACTATTTCTACTATTGCAACTGCTATATTGCTTCTGTTACTATTACTATTACTACTCCTTCTACTACTACAACTACTACTACTGCAACAACTACTACTATTCCTACTCCTACTCCTATTACAGCTACATCTACGAGTCCTCCTCCTATTACTACTACTACATCTACTATGACATGTACTGCAACTCCTACTGCTACTACAAGTCCTACTACTACTACACCTATCATTACTCCTACCAGAACTCCTCTTGAATCCATAGCTACTATTGCTGCAACTAGTACTACTAGTACTAGCACTTCTAATACAACAACAACTACCCGTATTACTACTCCGACAATAATAGCTACTACTAATACTACTGTTACTACTACCTCGACTTGTATAACTACTACGATGACTATTATGACTTCTATTATTGCTATTACTACTGCTACTGTTGCTACTACTGCTGCCCCTACTACTACTAGTAGTAGTGGCAGTAGAAGTAGTAATAGTATTAACAATAGTATTAGTAGTAGTAGTAGTAGTAGTAGTAGTAGTAGTAGTAGCGAAAGTAGTAGTGGCAGTAGTAGTAGGAGTCATCCTAGTAGTAGTAGCAGGAGTAGTAGTTATTATTATAGTAATGAGAAGTATTAGCAGTTGTACTAGTAGTAGTAGTAGCAACAGCAGCAGCAGTAGCAGTAGTACTAATTGTAGTAGTTGCAGTAGTAGTGTGAGAAGCAGCGACAGTAGCGATAGCAGTAGCAGTAATACTAGTATTACAAATAGTAATAGTAGTTGTAGCAGTTGTACAAGAAGTGGAAGTTGTAGTACAAGAAGTAGCAGCAATAGTGGAAGCAGTAGCAATAGTAGTTGTAGTAGTAGCAATAGTAGTAGTAGTAGTAGTAGTAGTCGTAGTAGTAATATTAGTAGTAGTAGTATTAGTAGTAGTAGTAGTAGTAATAAAAAGAGTAGTAGCCGGAGTAGTAGTGATGGTGGTGGTGGTGGTGGTGGTGGTGGTGGTAGTAGTAGTAGTAGTCGTAGTAGCAGTAGTAGTCGTAATAGTAATAGTATAGTAGTAGCAATTGCAGTAGTAATAGGAGTAGTAGTAATAGAAATAGTCATAGTTGTAGTAGTAGTGTAGTAGTAGTGTAATGGTAGTAGCAGTAGTAGTAGTATTAGAGGTTGTAGTAGTAGCAGTAGTGGCAGTAGTAGTTATTCTAGTAATAGTAGTAGTAGTAGTAGAGGTTGTAGTAGTAGTAGTTGTGGCAGTAGTAGTTGTTCTAGTAACAGTAGTAGAAGTTGTAGTTGTTGTAATCATAATAGTAGTGTAATGGTAGTAGCAGCAGTAGTAGTAGTAGAGGTTGTAGTAGTAGCAGTAGTGGCAGTAGTAGTTGTTCTAGTAATAGTAGTAGGAGTAGTAGTTTTTGTTGTTGTTATAGTGGTCGTCATACTAGCAATCATAGTGATAATAGTAGTAGCAGTAGTAGTAGTATTAATGGTAGAAGTAGCGGAAGTAGTAGCAGTAACAAGAAAAGTAGTAGTAGTAGTAGATGTTGTGGTAGCAATAGTAATAGTAGTAGTAGTTGTTGTTGTTGTTGTTGTAGTAGTTGTAGATGTAGTAGTTATAGTAGCTAGAGTAGTAGTAGTCGTGGTAGTAGTAGTAACAGCAGTAGCAGTAGCAGTAGTCTTAGTAGTAGTAGTGTTAGTAATAGTAGTATTAGTAGTAGTAGTAGTAGCAGCAGCAGCAGTAGTCTTAGTAGTAGTAGTGTTAGTAATAGTAGTATTAGTAGTAGTAGTAGTAGTAGCAGAAGTAGCAGTTGTACTAGTATGAGAAGTTGTAGTAGTAGTTGCAGCAGCAGCAGCAACAGCAGCAGTAGTAGTATCACTAGTAGTAAAAGGAGTAGTAGTTGTTATAGTAGCAATAGTAGTAACAGTAATAGTAGTAGTAGTAGCAAGTGAAGTGGTAGTAGTTATTGCTGTCCTAGCAGTAGTAGTTGTAGTAGTTAGAGTAGTGGTTGGGGTTGGAGTTGGAGTAGGAATAGTAGTAGGAATTGTAGTGGTTGTAGTAGTACTAGTAGGTGTAGTTGTGGTAGTTGTAATCGGAGTAGTAGTAGTAGGAGCAGTATTAATAGTAGTTGTTGTAGTACTAGTAGAAGTAGTAGCAATAGCAGCACAAGTTATAGTAGAAGCAGTATTAGTATAGTAGCAGCAGCAACAGTAGCTATAGTAGTAGCACTAGTAGCAGTAGTAGTAGCTGTAGCAGTAGTGGTAGAAGTTGTATTAGTTGTAGCAATAGCAATAGTAGTATTAGTAGTGGTAAAATAAGTAGTAGGAGTTGTAGGAGTTGTAATAGTAATAGTAGCAATAATAGTAATAGTAGAAGTAGTAGCAGAAATATTAGGAGTAGGATAGTAGTAGTAGTAGTAGTAGTAGTAGTAAAAGTAGTAGTAGTAGTAGTGGTAGAAGGATTGGTTGGTGTAGTAATCATAGTAGTAGTAGTAGTAGTAGTAGTAGTAGAAGTAGAAGCAGTAGTAGTAGTTTTAGGCGAAATAGTAGTAGTAGTAGTAGTAGTAGTAATAGTAGTAGTAGTTATTGTTGTAGCAGTTATAGTAGGAGCAGGAGTAGTCATAGTGCTAGTAGTAGTTGTAGTAGTCATAGCAATAGCAGGAGCAGAAGTAGCAGTAGTAGTAGTAGCAATAGCAGTCATAGTAGTAATTGCACCAATAGTAGTAATTGTAGTAGTATTAGTAGTGGTAGTCGTAGTTGGAGTAGTAGTTGTAGTAGCAGTAGTAGTAATAGTATTAGGAGGAGTAGTAGTAGTTGTAGTAGGAGTAGTAGTACTTGTTGTTGTTGTAGTAGTAGTAGTAGCAACAGCAGTAGCAGCAATAGTAGTAGTGGTACTAGTTGTACTAGTTGTAGTAGTAGTAGTGCTAGTGGTAATAGTAGTAGTAGTAGCTGTTGTTGATGTTGTAGTAGTGGTGGAAGTAATGGCGGCAATAGTAGTAGTAGTAGTAGTTGCAATAGTAATAATAGTAGAAGTAGGAGTAGTAGTAGTAGTAGTACAGTAGTACTGGTAGTAGTTAAAGTCGTAATGACAGTAGTGGTTGTAGTAGTGGTAGTAACAGTTGTAGTAATAGTAGTAGCTGTAGTAGTAGAAGTAGTAGTAGTAGTAGTAGTGGTGGTAGCAGTAGTTGTTGCAGTAGCAGTAGTAGTGCTAGTAGTAGTGCTGGTAGGAATCATAGCAATTGTACTAGTAGTAAAGTTAGTAGTAGAAGTAGTAGTAGTAGTAGCAGTTGTATAAGTAATAGTAGTGGTAGTAGCGACAGTAGCAATTGTTGCAGTAGTAGCAGCAACAATAGTAGCAGTAGCCGTGGAAGTAGTATCAGTAGTTGCAACAACAGTAGTAGTAGTAGTAGCGGTGGTTCGAGTAGTAGTAGTACTAGCAGTAGTTGCAGTAGAAATAGCACTTGTAGTAGTAGTAGCAGCAGCAGAATTGCTACTCCTATTACTCCTACTTGTGCTACTTCTACTACTATTCCTACACCAACTACTACTGCCACTTCTCCTACTCTTCCTACTACTACTACCACTTCTACCACAATTGCTACTATTATTACTGCTTCTATGTCTATTCCTGCTCTTGCTATTACTACTACTACTCCTGCTCCTACTATAGCTACTCCTAATTCTGCTGTTGTTGCCATGGCTACTACAACTTCTACTACCACTGCTGCTACTATTTATCTCTGCTGCTACTTCTACCACGACAACAACAATAACAACAACTAGTCTTACTACTACTACTACCACCACCACTACTACTGTTGCTACTACTGCTACTATTACAATGAATAGTATTACAACTCTCTGCTTCTACTACTACTTCTACTACTAATAATAGTACAATTGCAACAACTTCTATGACTACTGCTACTGCTACTGCTACTACTACTCCTCCTCCTCCTACTACTACTATTACTATTACTACTACTACTACTATTATTATTACTACTACTTCAACTATGACTCCTACTATTCCTACTCCTACTTTTACTACGGCTACTACTACTACTTCTACTACTACTGTTGCTGTTGCTATTGCTGTTTCTACAACTACTACTACAACTACTACTATTACTACTACTACTACTACTACTACTACTACTACTACTACTACAACTACAACTACAACTATTACTCCTATTGCTATTGCTACTACTACTAGAACTATTTCTCCTACTGCTACTGCTACTACTATTACAACAACCATTACCACAACTACAACTACTACACCTACTAGTACTTTTACTACTACAGCTGCTACAGCTACTACAACTACAACTCCTACTACTGCTACTACTGCTGCTGCTACTATTTTTATTACCACCACTACTACAGCTACTATCACTACAACAACAACAACTATTGCAACTACTACAACTACTTCGACTACTACTACTACAACTACAACTAATAATACTACTACAATTACAAATATTCCTTCTCCGACTCCTACTACTAATACTTCTACTCCCACCACTGTTACTACTATTGCTACTAATACTACTACTCCAACTCCTATTACTACTACTACTCCAATTACAACTACTACTACTACTCCTACAACAACAACTACAACTACCACTATTTCAACTACTACTATTCCTACTTCTACTCCCACTCCAACTCCTACTACTACTATTACTACTACTTTTGCTACTAGTACAACTAATACTATTCGTACTACAACAACAACTACTACTCCTATAGATAATGCTACTACATCAACTACTACAACTCCTACTACTACTATTACTGCTACAACTACTGCTACTACAATTACTAGTACCGCTCATACCATTGCTTCTACTTCTACTACTACTATACTATGACTGCGAATGCCACTACTACTACAATAATAATAACTACTACTATTACTATTGCTACCATTGTTGCCGCTACTATTGCTACTACTACTACTACTACTAATCCCACTACTACTACTACTACAACAACTATTACTACTACTTCTACTACTACTACTACAACTACCACACCAACTACTACTGCTACTCCAAATACAACTACGGATGGTACTGCTACTAATACTATCTCTATTCCTACTCCTAGTACTGCTACTAGTACTGATCCTACTCCTACAACTATTAGTGCAACGGCTGCGACTACTACTACAACTGCTACTACTGCAACTACTACTTCTACTACTACTCCTACAATAACAACTACTACTACTATTGCTATTATTGCCACTGCTACTTCGACTACTACTACTACCACAACTGCTATTGCTCCTACTGCTACAACTACTGCTTCTCCTACTGCTACTATAACCACTACAACTACTGTTACTACTACTACAATTCCTAGTGCTACTACTACTGACTATTGTTAGTGCTACTAGTACTACTACTACTGCTAGTGCTACTACTACTACTTCTGTTAGAGCTACTACTACTACTACTACTATTGCTACTGCTACTATTACTTTTACTACCGCTACTAGTACTTCTACTCCTACTTTTGCCACTACTACTACTACTTTTGCTACTACTAGTCATTCTATTACTACTGCTACCACTGCTACTATAACTATTTCTTCTACTACTACTACCACTACTGCTACTTCTTCTACTGCTACAACTGCTACAACAATTACTACTGCTGCTGCTACTATAGCTTCTGTTACTATTGCTCCTACTATTTCTACAACAACCACTACTATTACCAGCTTTACTGCTAGTACTACTTGTACTACAAATAATACTACAACTATTACCACTACTTCTTCTTCTTCAACTACTACTACTACTGCTGCTACAGCTACAACTTCTCCTCCTCCAACTACTGCGACTACCACTACTACTTTCACTGCTACTACTACTACTACTACTACTACTACTACTACTACGACGACGACTACGACTACTACGACTACTACTATTACAATAGCTACTACTACTTCTACTATTTCTCCTCTTACTAGTACTACTGCTACTACTACTGCTTCTAGTACTACTGCAACTATTACTACTACTACTACTACTACTACTACTACTACTACTACTACTACTTCTACTACTGCTACTACTACTACTCCTCCTGCAGCTACTGTAATTACAACTACTATTACAACTGCTGCTACTAATACTACAACTCAAACTAATGTTATGACTACTACTGGAACTACTGCTACTCCTATTACTACTACTTCTACTGCCACTACTAATACTACTACTATTATTGCAACTCCTAGTACTATTACTATGACTTCTACTACTACTGCTACAGCTCCTATAATGACTACTACAGCTTCAACGACTACTGCAGCTACTGCAACTACGATTACTACTAATACTACACCTACTACTGTTACTACTGCTACTACTACTACTATTTCTACTATTGCTACCGTAACAAGTACTACTACTACTACTCCTACTGCTACTGCTAGTATAATTACAACTACTATTGCTGCTGCTACTACTACTACTACTACTGCTACTATTACTAATACTACTACTACTACTACGACTATTACTGGTAGCCCCACCACAACTACTACTAGTTCTACAACTATTGCTAAAACTGCTACTAGTATAACTACTACTACTCTTGCTAATAGTATTACTACTGCTACTACTACTACTACTACTACTATTTCTGGTACCACCACTACTATTTCTACTAGTTCTACAACTATTGCTACTACTACTACTAGTAGTCTTGCTAATAGTACTACTACTATTGTTGCGGCAACTTGTGTTACTACTACTAGTACAGCTACTACTACTGTTCCAACAAAAACTATTGCAGCTACTCCTACAACTAGCACTACTACAACTACAACTGCTACACCTACTACGATTACAACTACTACCACAACATATTCTACTACCACTAAAACTACTACTACTACTACTACTACTACTACTACTACTTCTTCTACTACCACTCCAAATTCTCCAACGACTCATACTACTTCACCTACTACTACTACTGCCACATCTATTACTATTACCTCTACTGTTGCTGCTACTACTACTGCTTCTGCTACTACCACAACTTTCACTATTTCAACTACTGCTATTACAACTGCTGCTCCTACTAGTACGACTACTTTTACAACAACTGCAACATCTACTAAAACTACTGCTGTTGCTGCTCCTACTATTAGTACTACTACACCTACTACTATTACGCCTACTATTACTACTACCATTACAACTACTATAAATACTACTACAACTGCTGCTGCTGCTGCCACTACTACTACCACTAATACTACTTCTACTACTACCTGTACTATTGCGACTGCTACTACTGCTAATATTGCTACTGCTATTGCCACTACTACTAATACTATTGTTACTACTGCTTCTGCTGCTACTGCTACTACTACTACTGCTGCTGCTTCTATTACTACTATTGCTACGAGTGCTAGTGCTCCTACTACTACTCCTATTACTACTACTACTGCTGCTGCTGCTGCTGCTGCTACTACAATTACTACCACTACTGCTACTACAACTACTCCTACTACTACTACTACTATAACAACAAAAATTGCTACAACTACAATGACTATTACTACTAATACTACTACTACTACCATTACGGCAACTACTACTTCTACTACTACCTCTACAACTACTACTACTGCTACTGTTACTACACTACTTCCACAACTACTGCTACTACTATAACTACTGCTACAACAACAACTACTACTACTGCTACTGCTTCTACTATGGCTCCTACGACTACTACCACTATTGCGATTCCTACGACTACTACTACTACTACTTGTACTACTACTACTACTGCTACTTTGACTACTAACACAACAGCAACAACTACTATCAGTAATATTATTAATACTATTACTACTACTGCTGCTCCTGCTCCTGCTACCATAATAGCTTTTGTTACAACTACTACTGCTACTACTGCTACTGCTGCTACCTCTACAACAATAATAACTACTACAACTACAACTATAACTATTACTATTACTACTACTACTACTACTACTACTACTACTATTACTAATACTACTAATACTACTACAATCACTACTACTACTTCTGCCACTACCTCTATTTCAACAACTACAGCTACTACTACTACTCCTACTGCAACTATTGCTACTATTATTTCTATGACAACAACTACTACTGCTGCTGCTCCTCCTACTACTTGTCATACTACAACTACTACTGCTACTATACCTATAGCTACTATGACTAGTACTACTGTAACTACTATTACGGTTATGGCTACCACTACTACTCCTAATACAACACATATCGCTAATACTACCTTTATTACAACTGCAACTACTACTACTATTGCTACTGCTGCTACTACTACTACTACTACTACTTCTACTACTACTAGTACTACCACTACTACTACAACTGCTACTACTACTACTACAGCTGCTACCATTACTACTGCTGCGACTACTATTATAACTCCTATTACTGCTGTTGCTGCCACTACTAATACAACTGATACTACTACTATTACTAGTACCACTGTTACTACTACTACTATTACTACTTCTACTACTATAGCTACTCCTGCTACTTCTACTGCTACTACAGCTGTTGCTACTACTTCTACCACTATAGCTACTACAACTACTAACACTACTACTGCTACTACAACTACTAGCCTTACTACTACTACTACTACTACTTCTACTACTATTACTACTACTATTGTTCTTGCTGCTACTACAATACTACTGCAATTACTATAATTACTGCCACTACTGCTATAGATATTACTACTACTACTGTTGCTACTATTGCTACTACTTCTGCTGCTGCTATAGCTATTACTACTACTGCTAGTACTACTTCTACTACACCTATTATGACTGCTGCTGCTACTTCTGCTGCTACAATTACTAGGACTACTACCACTGCTACTACCACTATTATCACTACTACTTCAACAACAACAACAATAACTACAACTATTACTATTGCGGCTACTAATACTACTGCTGCTTCCACTACAATTACTACTGCTACTACTACATCTACTACTACTACTGCTACAACACTACTATTGCTTTTACTATAATTACTACTTGTACTACTACTACAACTACTGACACATTTGTTGTTGCTGCTACTACTGCTACTACAACTGCTAGTACTACTACTGCTGCTGATGCTGCTGCTACTACTTTTGCTACTACTACAGCTGCAACTAGCACTACTACTACAACTTCTGCTACCACTACTACTACGTCTACTACCACTACTTCTACTATAACTACTACTAATACTACCACTACTACTACTGCGGCTACTAGTACTACTGGTACTACTTCTACTTCTATTATTACTACAACTGCTGCTATTGCTACACCAACTATTACTATTGCTACTATTATTTCTACTACTAGTACTACTAGTGCTAGTACTACAACTACTACTACTGCTACTGCTACTGCTGCTGCTTTTACAAAAGCTTCTACTACTACCACTTCTAGTGCTGCTGCTACGGTAGCTACTGCTACTACTACTACTATTACTACTACTATTACTATTAATACTACTACTATTATTACTACTACTACTATTACTACTACTATTACTACTACTACTACTACAACTACGGCGGCTACTACTACTGCTACTGCTACTGCTACTACTACTGCTACTTCTATTACTAGTGCTACTACTACTTCTACAAATACGACTGCTGCTACTACCACTACTTCTACTACTAGTATTACTACTAGTACTATTAACTTTGCTGCTACTATTACTACTACTACTTCTACTACTATGACTACTACAACTACTACTGCTACTACTATCACTGACACTACTACTACTGCTGCTACCACTTCTACGTCTGCTACTACCGCTACTTCAACTACTGTTGCTACAACTACTATAACTACTACTTCTACTACAACAACAACAACTACTACCTCTATAGCTACTATTGCTACTACTACTACTACTACCACTACTACAGCTACTATTGCTACTACTACTACTACTACTTCTACAGCTACTACTGCTACTACTACTACTACGACTACTACAGCTACTATTGCAACTACTACTACTACTACTAGTACTACTACTACTAATTCTACTAATAATACTAATACTACTACTGCTGCTACTGCTAATCTTGCTACTACTACTACTGCTAATCCTGCTACTACTACTACTTTTACCGATACTACTACTAGTGCTGCTACTACTGGTACTACTACTACTACTAGTTCTACTACTATGAATACTGTTACCACTATTGCTGCTAATTAGGCTACTACTACTACTACTATTAGTTCAACTACAACAACAACTACTACTACAACAACAACAAAACTACTACTACAACAACAATAACAACTACCACTACTACAAGTACTACTATGGCTATTACTACTACTACTTTGACTTCTATTACTCCTAGTATTATTACTACTACTACTACAAATACTAATATTACAACTACTACAACTACTATTACTGCTACTACTACTACTTCTGCTACTACTCCTTCGACTACAAATACTAATATTATAACTACTATTACTACCACCACTACTACTACTGCTACCATTACTTCTATTACTATTGCTACTGCAACTACTACTACTAGTATTGCTACTATTACTACTGCTACTACTTCTACTACTACTACTTCTGCTACTACTACTTCTACAACTACTACTACCACTAGTTCTACTACAAAAACTCCTACTACTGCCACTACTGCAACTACTACCACTACTGCAATTTCTACTATCGCTATTACTACTGCAACTACTACTACTGTTGCAAGTTCTATTACTACTTCTAATACTACACTATTAGTACTACTGCTGCTGCAGTTGCTACTGCAATGACTACTATAACTACTACTACTAAAGCTATTAATACTGCTACTACCACTACTAGTAGTACTACACTATTGGTACTACTAATTTTGCTGCTGCTGCTGCTGCTCCTACTACTACTACTACAACAATAGCTACTACTACTGCTACTACTTCTGCAGCTACAACTATTGCTTGTACTATAGCTACTGTTGCTGCTCCTAGTACTACTATTTTTGCTACAACAACTACTACAACTACTGCTGCAACTAGTACTACTACTTTTACTACCGCAGCTATGACTGCTACTATTACTACTATTACTACTATTGCTATTGCTGCTATAGCTGCTGCTAGTACTACTACAACTAATACTGCTAATAATGCTACTACTACTATAGCTAATACTGCTAATAATGCTACTACTGCTACTACAACCTGTAGTAAAACTACTAGTCTTACTACTACAACAACTACTACCACTACTACTACTGCTACTACTATTTTTGCTGCTGTTATTGGTACTACTACTATTACTATTGCTATCACTACAATAACTGCTACTACTGCTACTACTACTACTAATTCTAATGCTACTGCTTCTGCTACTATTACTGCTATAGCTATCGCCACTACCACTACTACTCCTACTACTGCTACTGCTACTACTTCTACTACTACTACTACCAGCACTACTACTACTGCTACTACCATTGTTACTACTACTACTACTACTACTACTACTACTACTACTACTACTACTACTACTACTACTACTACTATTGCAGCTACTGATACTTCTACTACTACTATTGTTGCTACTAATACTATTACTACTACTCCTTCAACTACTGCTTCTACTTCTACTACTACTACTACTACTACTACTACTACTACGGATGCTACTACTACAACACTGCTACTGCTTCAACTACAATAACAATGGCTACTACCACTACAACTACGGCTGCGATTACTGCTGCTACAACCACTAATACTTCTGCTACTACTATTGCTGCTGTTTCTGTTACTACTACTACTGCTACTGCTACTACTGCTGCTGTTGCTACTGCTACTAATTTTATTACTACTACTGCTGCTTCTAGTGCCACTACTAAAACTTCTGCTACTACAACTACAACGGTGACTACTAATACCACTAATACTACTACTACTACAACTACTGCAACTACTACTTCTGCTTCTACTACTGCTACTACTGCTACTACTGCTACTACTGCTGCTGCTTCTACTACTACTACTATTGCAACTACTACTGGAACTACTACTCCAGCTGTTGCTACTCTTACAACTGCTACTACTACTACTTCTACCACTGCTACTACCGTTGCTACTGCAGGTTTTGCTACTACGATAATTACTAGTACTACTATTACTACTACAACAACTACTACTACATCTATTACTACTGTTGCTGCTGTTATTAGCACTACTACTATTACTACTCCTATCACTACAATAACTGCTACTACTACTGCAGCTATTACTACTATTACTAATTCTAATGATACAGCTTCTGCTACTATTACTGCTATAGCTATTGCCACTACCACTACTACTGCTACTACTTCTACCACTACTACTACCAGCACTACTACTACTGCTATTATCACTATTACTACTACTACTACTACTACTACTACTTCTACTAGTATTGCGGCTACTGATACTCCTACTACTACTATTGCCGCAACTAATACTACTACTACTACAACTTCAACTACTACTTCTACTTCTCCTCCTACTACTACTACTACGGTTGCTATTGCTACAACACTGCTACTGTTTCAACTACAATAACAATGGCTACTACCACTACAACTACTGCTGCGACTACTGCTACTACTACCAATAATACTTCTGCTACTATTACTGCTACTACTACTGTTATTACTACTACTGCTACTGCTACTATTGCTACTGTTACTACTGCTACTACTTTTGTTACTACTACAACTTCTGCTAGTACCACTACAACAGTGACTACTAGTACCGTTAATACTACTACTACTAATACTACTATGCAACTACTACTTCTGCTTCTAATACTGCTACTACTACCGCTACTGCTGCTACTGCTACTACTATTGCAACTACTACTCTAGCTGTTGCTACTCTTACAACTGCTACTACTACTACTTCTACCGCTACTATTACCACTACTACTGTAGCTTCTACTACTATGATAATTACTAGTACTACTATTACTACTACTAGTACTACTACAGCAACTACTAGTAAAACTACTTCTGCTACTATAACTACAGCTACTCGCACTAATATTGTTGCTTCTACTGCTACTAATACTACTACTACTACTACTGCTACTACTCCGGCTACTGCTGCTTGTATAGCTACTTCAACTGTTACTGCTACTACTACTGCTGCTACTACTGTAGTTCCTACTGCTACTACTACTGCAGTTACTACTACTCCAACTACTACTGTGGCTATTAGTGCTACTACTACAACTTCTGATACTACTACTACAATAGCGACTACTAATACTACCACTACTACTGCTGCTGCTGCTGCTACTACTGTTAGTACCATTACTACTACTGCTACTACTACAACTACTACAACTAGTGTTGTTGCTGCTCTTACAACTGCTACTACAATTACTTCTACCATTGCTACTACCGCTGCTACTACAGCCACTACAACTGCTAGAATTACTTGTACTACTATTAATACTGCCAGTACTACAACAGCGGCTACCACTAATACTACTTTTGCTACTACTTCTTCTACTATAACTGCAGCTACTCCTACTAATGCTACTACTGCTATTACTACTACTACAACTAGTATTACTACAACTACTATTAACTCTGCTACTACTACTACTACTACTACTTCTACTACTATTACTACTACTATTACTGCTACTACTACTATTACTCCTACCACTACTACGACTGGTATTGCTGCTACTATTATTACTACTATTATAACCACTTCTACTACTCTAACTACTACTGCAGCTACTTCAGCTACTGTTCCTACAACTACCACGACTACTACTTTTAATTCAACAACAATAACAACTATTACTACTATTACTGCTACTATTGCTACTACTACTAATAGTTCTAGTACCACTACTAGTACTTCTACTACTACTGCAACTACTACAACTATTACTACAACTACTACTACTACTACTGCTACAAACACTGGTACTGCTACTACTACTACTACTGCTACTATGACAACTCTCACTACTGCTGCTGCTACTACTATGATTACTACTACGACTTCTGCTACTACTACTGCAACTAATCCTACTACTACTGCCACTACTACTGCTACTACTTCTACTATTATCGCTACTGGTATTAATGGTACTACTCTTGCTACTAGTACTACTACTGCTACAACTACTACTACAAGTACTACTTGTACTTCTACTACTAGTAGTGCTACTGCTAATACTTCTACAACTCCTACTACTATTACTAAAGCTATTACTACTGCCACTACTATTATTTCTACTGCTGCAATTATTACTACTACAACTACTATTATTACTACAACTACTGCTACCACTACTACTACTATTAGTAGTATTATTACTTTTACTACTGCTACAACTATGGCTATTACTACTACTTCTATTATTACTACTACTGCTACTACTAGAACTTCAACTACTACTACTACAGCTACTAATACTGCTACGACTACTACTACGACTACTACTACTATTGTTGTGGTTGCCGCTAGTACTACTACCACTACAACTTCTCTTACCACAACCAATACTGCTTCTACTACCACTAATACTATTACTTCTATTGCTTCCTCTACTACTACTACTACTACAACTATTATTATTGTTGTTGCTACCGCTGCTACTAATGCTACTACTACAATAACTGCTACTACTACTACTACTACTGCTACTACTGCTACTTCCACTACAACAACTACTACTACTTCTACTACTACTATTGCAGCTACTACTACTGCTACTTTCATTACTACTACTATTGCCACTAGGCTAGTACTACTATTACTACTACAACTACTACTACTTCTATTACTACTACTACTACTACTGCTGCTGCTACTACTTTTACCACTACTATTACTTCCACTACTGCTGCTGCTTGAATTTTCAGTACTGCTACTACTGCTTCTACTGCTACTACTACTATAATTACCACCACTACTTCTACTGCTGCTACTACTACTTCTACTGCTACTCCTACTACTACACCTTTTACTACTTCTACTACAACTAGTACTACTACTTCACCTACTAATGCTACGACTGCTACTATTGCAATTTCTACTATTACTACTACTATAGCTATAGCTGCGACAATAGCTACTACAACTACTGCTACTACTACTGCTACTGTTACTACTACTACTACTGCTACAGTTGGCGCTACTACTACTACTTTCACTATAATTGCTGCAATAACTACTACTACTATTGCTAGTACTACTACTGATACTACTACTCCTACTATTGCTGCTTCTCCTATTGCTATTACTACTGCTACTACTTCTTCTATTACTACTATTGCTACTCCTATTAATACAACTGTTGCTACTGCTACTACTGCTACTACTTTTATTGCCACTACTACTATTACTTCTACTAGAACTACTACTACTACTACTTCTTCTACTACTATTACTACTACTATGACTGCTACTACTATTGCTACGATTGCTACTACTACCACTGCTGTTATCACGGTTAGTGCTGCTATTTCTACTTTCACTTCTACAAATACTACTACTGATATTATAACAAAGACTACTGCAACTACTTTGACTGCTGCCACTACTACTACTCCAATTGCTACTACAACCACGGCTACTACTACTACTGCTACAATGATAACTGCTACCTCTACTACTACTGCTACTACTACAGCTACTACTGCTACTCCTACTACCACTAGTACACTATCACTGCTAGAGCTGTAGCCGAAACTACTACAACAACTACTACAGTTGCTACTATTACTGCTACTGCTATTGTTACTACTACTACCTCTATTACCACTACCATTACTACTACGGATGCCACTGCTAATGCTACTACTATTGAAATGACTAAAACTTCTCCTACTACTGTTACTACTCATACTACTAATGCTACTCCAACTAATACTATAGCGGTTGCTACTACTACTGCAATGACTAATATTACTGCTACGACTACTACTACTACTACAACTATTACTTCTGCTACTATTACTACTATAGCAAATATTGCTACTAGTACTTTCACTTCTACAACTGCTACTACTGCTACAATAAGTACTACTACTAATACTACCACCACGACTACTACTACTACTACTATGGCTACAACTACCACTGCCACTACTACTACTTCCTCAACTACCTTAACTACTGCTACTACTACATCTACTACTACTATTGCTACACCAACTAATATTGCTCCTGCTACTACCACTACTGCTACTAATAGTATTACTACTACTACTATGACTGCTACTGTTGCTACAATTACAACTACAACTACAACTACATCTACTCCTATAGCTACTACTGCTATTGTTGCTACAACAAATACTACTACTGCTACAACTATGACAATTACTATTGTTGCTACTACTACTACTACAGCAACTACTACGACGATGACTACTACAGCTACTACTATTAGTGCTACTAACACAACAAAAAATACTAATGTTACTACTACAACTACTACTATGGCTACTACTGCTATCGCCACTACTACAACTTCCTCTACAACTTTTACTATTGCTACTACTACAGCTACTACTACTACTCCGACTCCAACTAACACTACCACGGCTACTACTACTACTTTTGCTACGAGTATTATTACTACTACTTCTACTACTAGAATACAACAACTGCTACTACTTTTGCTACTATTACTTCTACTACTACTACTACTAGTACTATTACTACTTCCAATTCTTCCACTACTATTACTACTATTACTACTACTACTACTACTTCTACCACTACTACTACTATTGCTACTACGGGCGCTACTGCTACTGTTGCTACAACTACTTTGCTAGCTATAGTTGGTGCTACTGCTACTGCAATTGCTACTACAATTACTACTACATCTACTACTGCTGCTACTACGACTACTATTGCTACAAGAAATAATACTACTAAGATGACTACTGCAATTACTATTGCCGCTACTACGACTACTGCTACTACTACTACGACTACTACTACTACTACAACTATTACAACAACTACTACTACTAGTGCTACTAATACAACAACAAATACTACTACTACTACTACTACTACAATAACAACCACTCCAATAATAACTACTACTACTACTACTACTACTTCTATAATAACTACATTTGCTACTACTACTAATGCTTCAAATACTGCTAATACTACAACTACTACTACAACAACTATTACTATGGATACTACTACTACTGCCAGTACTACTGCTGATCCTACTACTATTACTATTGCACTACTATTGCTACTACTACTACTACTACTCCAACTAATACTACTACGGCTACTAGTACCACTACAACTATTTCTACAACTATTACTACTACTAATGCTAGTAGTAGTAATGCTACTACTACTACTGTTGCTGCTACTAGAACCACTATTGCTACTACTGCTACCAGTACTTCGACTGCTACAACTCCTGCTACTACTACTACAATTACTACAACAACTACTACTACATCTACTACTATAGCTACTTCTGCAAGTACTACTATTGCTACTACTACTACTGCTATTACTACTAGTACTACTGCTGTTGCTACTACAACTGCTACTACTACTACGACTTGTACTACTACTACAACTATTGCTATTGCTACTACAGCTACTACTACTACAACTACTACTGCTATTGCCATTACTACTACTGTTACTATTACTACTACTCCTAATACTTCAACTGCTCCTACCTCTACTACAGCTACTACAACAACCACTACTGGTACTATTGCCACTATTGCTACTACTACTATGACTACTACTACTACTACGATATGTACTACTTCTACTACTACTACTACTACTGAAAATACTACTATTGCTACCTCAGCTACTACTGCTGCTACTACAACCACTACCACTACGGCTACTACTACTACTACTACTACTACTACTACTACTACTACTACTATTATTATTATTACTGCTACTACTACAATTGCAACTACTACTACCACTACTGTTACTATTGCTACTATGGTTGTAATACTACTACTCCAACTACTACTGCTACTAAAACTACTACTAATACTATTGCTAGAATTGCAACTACGGCTGCTAATACTACTAATCTAACTACTACATCTACTAATACAACTACTAATATTACTGTTGCTGCTACTGCAACTACTGCTACTACTACCAATACTTCTTTTCTTTCTGCTACTGCGACTACTACTATTACAACTACTAGTACTACTATTGCTGCGACTACTATTACTACTACAGCTGCTTCCACTACTTCGTCTGCTACTACTGCTGCTGCTGCCACCACTTCGATTGATACAACTGCTATGATTGCTACATCAATTACCACTAATCTAAATACTATTCCAACTACTATTTTTGCTAGTACTACAACTACTACTACTACTACTTCTACTATAACAACAACAACTACTACTACTACTACTCATACTACTACTACAACTACTACTACTACGATTGCTACTACCGTTGCTACTACTACCACTGCTACGACTGCTACTACTAGTACTAGTACTACTACTACTACAACATTTACTACTACTAACATAGCTACTACTTCTCTTGCTTCTACTACTACTACTACTTCTACTATTACTACTACTACTGCTGTGCTACTACTACTATTGCTACTACTACTATTGCTACGACTACTACTACTACTACCACCACTTCTATAACTACTACTACTATTCCTACTACTACTACCGCTACTATGCTACTACTACTACTATTACGAAAACTACTACGACTGCTGTTGTGGCTGCAACTACTTCTACTACTACTATAACTACTAGTTCTGCTACTACTAAGAATGCTCCTACTACTATTGCTATGCTTCCGCTACTACTAGTGCTACTACTACTACTACTACTCCAACTAGTATTACTACTAATGCTGCTACTGCTACTAATACTACTACTACTGTTGCTACTGCTACTAATACTACTACTACTGTTGCTGCTGCTACTTCTACTACTAGTACTACTATTACTACTGCTACTACGTCAGCTGCTACTACAACTACTTCCTCTCCTAGTACTACTACTACTTCCATTATTATGAGTACTACCACTGCTACTTTTGTTGCTGCTACTACTACTCTTACTACTACTATTGCCACCAATGCATCTACTTCTACTACTAGTACAACTACTAGTACCACTAATACTACTTATGCTACTACTGTTACTACTAGAACTACTACTATAACTTCTACTACCACAGCAACTGCTGCTACTGCTAGTACTATTATGGCTACTGCTACTGCTACTACTACTGCTACTACTACAACTCCTAGTACTACCATTACTACTACTACTACTCCTATTACTGCTACTACTGCTGCTTCTACTATTACTACTACTACTCCTTCCACACCTTCTACTGCTACTACTACTTCCATTACTTTTGGTAGTACTACTATTGCAACTTCTACTACTACTACTTCTGCTTATGCTACTACTGCTACTACTAGAACTACTACTACTACTACTAGTTATACTATTACTACAACTACTCCTAATTCTACTATGCCTACTATAGCTACAACTGGTACCACTTCAACTACTTCTACTATTGCTACAACAAATACTAGCACTACTTCGACTGCTACTACTACTACTACTACTGCCACTGCTCCAACTACTTCAACTGCTAGTACGGCTACCACAACAACAACTACTACTGCTGCTACTATTGCTACTACTACTACTACTACAGCTATTACTAGTGCTACAACTATAGCTACAACAACTACAGCTAGTGCTACTACTACTACTACTACTACTACTACTATTATAGTTGCAATAGCAACTACTACTACTATAACTGCTACTACTACTACTAGTATAACTACTACTACTACTGCTGCTACTGCTACTGTTGTTGCTTCAGTTGCTACTGCTACTCCACTACTACTTCTACCACTACTACAACTAATACGGCTACTATTTCTACTACTACTAATGCTACTATTGCTTCTGCTACTACTACTACTTCCCCTAGCACTACTATTACTCCTACTACTCTTGCTACGACTACTACAGCCGCTATTATGCCTACTATTACAACTCTACTTCTCCTGTTACTACTGCTGCTGCTACGACTACTACTACTTCTCCCACAAGTACTGCTACTATTACTACGATAGCTACTACTACTACTACTTTTGCTACAACAACAACAACTACTACTACTACTTCTACTGATCCTACTACTGCTACTACTAATACTACTGCTACAACTACTACTGCTACTACTACAACTACTTCCACTACTACTGCTCGTGCTGCTACAACTACTACTGCTACTACAACTACTATTTCATCTACTACTATTTTCACTACAACTACGACTACTAGGACTACTACTACTACTATTGCTACTGCAACTACTACTACTACTCCAACTGTTACTACAGCTACTACTACTACTGCTACTACTGCTACTATGACTACCACTACTGCTACTTCAGCTAATACTACTACTACTACTCGTGCAATAACTACCACTACTACAGCTCCTACTACTCCTACTACTCCTGCTACTACAACTGCTGCTTCTACTACTAATACAACTACTAATGCTCCTGCTGCTACTGCTAATACTATTATTCTTACTAATAATACTCTTACTACCACTGCTACTACTACTA
>RXID01011384.1:0-11490 GCA_005019695.1 Trichopus zeylanicus subsp. travancoricus
GAAGAAGAGGCGGAAGAAGAAGAAGAAGAAGAAGAAGAAGAAGAAGAAGAAGAGGCAGAAGAAGAAGAAGAAGATGAAGAAGAAGAAGAAGAAGAAGAAGAAGAAGAAGAAGAAGAAGAAGAAGAAGAAGAAGAAGAAGAAGAAGAAGAAGAAGAAGAAGAAGAAGAAGAAGAAGAAGAAGAAGAAGAAGAAGAAGAAGAAGAAGAAGAACAACGTACCTGAGGAATATGACCTAATCACCGTGCAGGAGGGGGAAGAACAAAGTGACGCTATCTTCAGCGTCTCCAAAGGAGAAGATACTCAAAGCCTTCACAACTCTCTCATCCCCCTCATACATGAAGAGGTCATCTATGCCCTCGACGAGGTAGAGGAATGGGATATCTTAGGTGAACCCAGTGGCAAATTTGATTACTATGTGCGCTATTCACCGCCTCCGTCCTTCTACTATCCCTATCCTGATGCAAGTCTCCACCCCTCATGGGACGATGAGGAATTTGCCGAGTCCACTAATTCCCCAGACCAACAGGAAGAAGCTACTTATGTCCTGGGCGAAATCGAAGGGGGATATCGTCCTCAGGTAACATTACCTGCCTCTCAGGAAAATTGCATGCACTTTTGGCAGCATAACAGTTTTGTGCAACCACAAGAGGAGAGGTGTTCGTGTTGCCGGCGCCAAACCATGGAGAGGGCAAGGATACACTGCCCAAACTGTAACCTGTGCGGACCATACTACTTCAAGACGGAGGTCCCGGTTACACCAACCCCGCCCACACCATTTCCCTCCCAAAAGCTGTTACAGGAGCAGCAACACTATATTATATGGTGTGAAGGGGAAATCGAATGGCTGCAAACAGAGGTAGAGTACTACAAGCAAAAGGCTCTGGAACTAGAGCTAGAAAAGAGCCTACAAGGAGACTATGAAGAACTTGGCAAAAGGAATGAAGAACGTGGCAAAGGAAAAGAGGCTGAAGGAAAGGAGTACACTAGCGTCTTGCTCCAGGAGAGCATCTACAAGGCAGCGGCAAGAGGGTCAGCCCAACCAGCATCAGGACCAAAGCTGGTAAAAAATATGCTTTATAACATGCTTGTGGAATTGGAATTGCCTAACATCCCCAGGATTCGGGTAAGGGCTATACTAGACACTGGAGCCACAACATGTTGCATAGATGAAGCCTCAGTGCCACCAGAAGCTCTGGAAGAGAATAGCTTCATCGTGCAGTTTAGTGGAATAAACTCGAGACAGACTACTAACAAGAAGTTAAAAGGGGGAAGAATGCATATCGGGGATAATAGCTTCAAAATCCCCTATACATACAGCTTCAGGATGGAATTGGGCGATGGCATCCAGATGATCATCGGATGTAACTTCATCAAGGCCATGTAAGGAGGGGTCAGGATAGAAGGTAATATTGTTACCTTCTATAAAAACTTAACTATTATTAGCACCTCCCCTACAGCATCGGTGGCCGCCGTAGTCGAGGAACTGGAATTGGAAGAAGATGAGTACATCGACATCCCAGTCCGTGTACTACAACGTAGGTGTAAGCCAAGAATCTTTCCTGCGCAAATTCTAGCCCATAATAACAAGACTCAAGGAAGCGGGATTCATCGGGGAAGACCCGCTCAAACACTGGGCAAAAAATAAAGTGATTTGCCATCTGGATATCAAAAATCTAGATTTTATCATAGAGGACAGACCACTAAAGCATGTCATGCTGCAACTGCAGGACACTTTCAAATGGCATATAGGAGCCTTGCTCAGCATCGGGGTCATCAGGCCATGCAAAAGCCGACATCGGACGACAGCCCTCATCGTCAACTCTGGAACAACCGTTGACCCAGCCACCGGGAAGGAGGAAAAAAGGCAAGGAACAGCTGGTCTTTAATTACAAACTCCTCAACGACCTTACAAATAAAGACCAGTACAGCCTCCCAGGGATAAACACAATTCTAAGGAGGGTAAGCCACAGCAAAGTTTATTCAAAGTTTGATTTAAAAAGTGGCTTTCATTAGGTGGCTATGCACCCGAATTCCGTCGAATGGACCGCATTCTGGGTCCCGACAGGACTATACGAGTGGGTGGTCATGTCATTCAGATTGAAGAATGCTCCCTCCATTTTCCTCCTGCTTTCAAGGGATGAAAGACTTCATCGCCGTCTACATCGACGACATCCTGGTCTTCTCCCAAATAGAGGAAGAGCACGCAAGGCACCTCAACATCATGCTAAACATTTGTGAGGAACATGGGCTTGTCCTAAGCCCCTCCAAGATGAAGATCGCAGTAGCAGAGGTGGAATTCCTTGGCACAATCATCGGTAATCAAAAAATAAAGCTGCAACCGCACATTATCAAAAAAATTACCGAAGTACAAAATAAGTCCCTAATGACGCTAAAAGGGCTTTGATCCTGGCTCGGAATTCTAAACTATGCCAGGAACTACATCCCGAATCTAGGAAAGCTGCTCAGCCCACTCTATGCCAAGACCAGCCCAACTGGAGAAAGAAGGATGAACCAACAGAACTGGGCCTTGGTCAAACAGCTGGTCCAACAGCTGCCGGATCTCGAGGTACCCCCTGTAGAAAGCTACATCATCCTGGAGACTGACGGATGCATGGAAGGATGGGGCGGAATATGCAAATGGAAGCCCTACAAGCATGACCCAAAGTCCACTGAGCGCGTCTGCGCTTATGCCAGCGGAAAATTCAATCCCCTCAAGTCAACTATAGATGCGGAAATATATGCTGTCATGCATTCTCTGGAGGCTTTAAAAATCTACTACTTGGACAGGAAGGAGCTAACCAGCAGGACAGACTGTCAGGCGATCAAAAGCTTCTTCAACAAGTCTCCCACTCACAAACCATCTAGAGTCCGGTGGATTACTTTCACGGACTATATTACAGGGATCGGCATCCCAGTGCACTTCGAACACATCGATGGCAAGGATAATCAGCTAGCTGATGTCTTGTCCCACTTACTTTCTTCTTTAGTGTGTGCAGGATGGCCGGACGAAAAAGACAGCGACGCACTAGAACTAGCGGCACTAGCAATCCAGGAAGTCCAAGCAGCACCAACAAAACTGGCACAGCAACAATTAGCAAGGATGATACTCCACCTACAGGAATCTCTGTACCTTCACAAAGCAGCCAAGTCAAGCCAACCAGCAGTTGCAGACCGCTACCCGACTAGTCCAAGATGCCATCTCCCGCACAAACAACCTGCCACTATCCATTAGCATGCAGAAGCACGGTGGGGGAAGTGGACCTGGCACTAGTAACAAGTAGCCACTCCTACAGGCAATGTTAGGAGCTGCATAGCTACCAACTGAATAAACAAGCACTGTAGCATAGGGCGGTGCTCACTGTGCATAGGGCACTGTACTACTATACATAGGGCACTGTAGCATAGGGCGGTGCTCCCTGTACATAGGGCACTATACTACTATACATAGGACACTATACACTGTGACACGTACACTGTACAACACTGTAGCACTGTACAGCACTGTAGCACTATGATGTAAGCACTGAGCTCATAAGCTCAGCACGCCCTCTATATAAAGGGGGCAGTAGCACCATTGTAAGCACGATCAGAGCAATAAGAATCTGAAGTTCTTTCCATATCTCTTCTTATTTCTTGTTGTTCTTGCCTCAAATCCTGTATTTTCCACTAAAACCTCTAAGGAAAGGCCCGAGCTTAGGCCTTTGCATTGAGAAGCTCTTGAGTCACAAGGAGTAAGGACGAAAAACCACATTGAAGTAAACAATGGAGAAGTTGTGGTCAATACCAAGTTGTGCATCTATCGTGCTGGAATAAGAAGTGACCAACAACTTTTTATGGTAAAACATGTAATAAATCATAACGGCAAGAATTGGATGATAGAAGAGAAGTGAACATTTATTGCTTGGGAATTTCAAAACCCACAAGCTTAGAGAAGGAATGTGATGTTTGCATATATTCTGTACAATGTTTATCAAAATATCTGATCTCTGTCAGAGAGGAGCATTCCATACTAAGATTTGGAGCCCATCTAGGGAAACTCATATCAAGCAATGCCCTCTTATGCAAAAGTTTAAAATCCACTTAAATTAATTGAACTTTCACTATACCACTGAGTTAATGCCGACCCATAGCAAATAGGGCATTTGAAGGTAAAATGAGATCAAAAGAAAATGTATGGGCTTCATTTGGTAAACAATGAGATTGTTATGAGTCACTTCAATGTCTCCATAAGCATCAGGAGAAGGGAGAAACTTAAAAACCCCTCAAGTTAGATCTCACATGTAGTTGAAAAGGGAGGAAAGTGCTCAGTGAAACTCTAGACTTGATTTTAACTAGATATTATTCAACACCAACTACAAAACATTGTCTTGAGAAGCCTGAAGGTATCTGATTCACATGGCCATGGCTCTAGATTGGATGACATCCTGTTTCAATAAGGTAAGGGTCAGAGGCTCTGATGTCAAGACCAGTTACTTGATTGGGCCAGATAGGTTGCATTTTTGCAGGAAATAGAGTACTGTTTCTCTAGCTAAAGTTGAAAATTTTCTGCTTTGTTTCCATTAGAAGATCATAATCAAGTCCTGGAGCTTGTAGGAAAGTTAACAAATTCTTGTATTTACTTATGGTTCTAACTTCTATTCTAACTTATGGCATGTTTCTGCCCATATTGAATCAAAACTAAGCAGAGATACAGAAGATTCACTCAACAACATAGCTAGAAAAAAAAAGATCACCACTTGTCTCCTCACCAATGCCAATGAGCAACGCAGACAGCAACTTCCCTCTATGTGCTTGCAAACCATATTAAAAAGCCAAACAAATCCCACATATTACAAAATAATAACAAAGAAAACTGCAAAAAAAAACCCTAAATCCCCATACCTGTTGTTCTTTCCTATACGCATAGTTCTCAATCACCTCATAATCCAGGTTCTCTGTGCCTCCATTACTGCTGCTCGCGATCCCCAGCTCCTCCATTGCCTCCGAGCTCGGGACCTATGACCACACTTGCCTGGCCATCTCGATCCCAATATGAATGTGGTTGGAAAGCCTGGTCCCCTCTTGAGAGAACCATGAGAATTTGATCAGATCCAAAACTACCACACCCTCAGACAAGCACGCAGCATTGAAAGCTGGTGCCTTGGGGATGAGCAGAGACAAAGGTTGAGATTCGGAGCCTAATTGGGAGATGAAGGGAAGAGGACTGTGGCGTAGAAAGGCTTCTTCTTCTTCTTCATCTTCTTCTTCTTCTTCTTCTTCTCCTGCTTCTTCTGCTTCTTCTCCTCCTTCTTCTTCCCCTTCTTCTTCTCCTCCACCTTCTCCTTCTGCTTCTTCTTCTTCTCCTTCTTCTTCTTCTTCTGCTTCTCCTTCTCCTTGTCCTTTAGCTCCTCCTTATCCTTATGCTTCTCCTTCTTCTTCTCCTTTTCCTTCTTCTTCTCCTTCCTCTCCTCCTCCTCCTCCTTCTCCTCCTTCTCCTCCTCCTTTCTTCTCTCTTTTATTCTCCCTTCTCCTTCTACTTCTTACTATCCTACTTTTTCCTTCTGCTTCTCACTTCTTCTCTTCTTCTTCTTCTCTTCTTTCTTCTTCTTCTTCTTCTTCTTCTTCTTCTTCTGCTTCTTCTTCTCCTTCCACCCTTCCACCTTCTCTTCTTCTTCTTCTTCTCCTTCTACTTCTCTTCTGCTTGTCCTTCTCCTTGTCCTTCTGCTTCTCCTTCTACTTTCTCCTTCCTCTTCTCCTTTTTGTTTTCCTTGTCCTTCTACTTCTCCGACTCTTTCTCCTTCTACTTCTCCTTATTTTGCTCCTTCTTCTTCTCTATCTTCTTCTCCTTCTGCTTCTCCTTTTTCTTCTCCATCTTCTTCTCCTTCTGCTTTTCCATCTTCTTCTCCTTTTCCTTCTTCTTCTCCTTCTTCTTCTCCTTCTCCTTCTGCTTCTTCTTCTTCTCCTCCTCCTCCTCCTTCTTCTTCTGCTTCTTCTTCTGCTTCTGTATGTAACCGCCTGTTCTACCGAGCGGTCGGCGATTCTCTAGCGGAAGCTTAGCGCTATTTTGTGGGTTTCAAGTGGAGAACAACAAGAAATAAGAAAGAGATATGGAAAACTCTCAGATTCTTATTGCTCTGGATCTCAAAAATTCATCCAAGATTCATGTCTTACAATGGGACTATCGCCCCCTTTATATAGAGGGCGGGCTGAGCTAATGACGTAAGCGCTTACGCCATACTGCTACAGTGCGCTACAGTGCTACAGTGTACTTGCTACACTGTACAGTGTTCTGCTACAGTGCACACCGCCCTATGTACAGTATTCTACAGTGAACACCGCCCCTACGTACAGTGGTCACCGTCCTATGCACGATAACCTTATACTAGAGTATAAAATACTACAGTGACAGCTGTCCTATAGTGACAGTTGTCTGTACGACTACAGTAGTTACAGTGACAGCTGTCTGTCAGCTACAGTGACAGCTGTCTGTACGACTACAGTAGCTACAGTATTTTATTCTTTGTACACCTTCCCACCACGCTCCGCTTGCTAGTCGTGGCGGCTACTTGTTGCTGGTACTAGGGCCGCTTCCCCCACCGCGCTTCCGCAGGTGTATGGATAGAGGAAGGTTGCTGGTGCGGTAGATAGCATCTTGGACTAATTGGGTAGCGTTCTGCAACTACTGGTTGATTCGTTCGATGGCAGGGTACCATGTTGCCCAGAACTGGTCCTGAGTGCTCAGCCTCCGGCACTCCTGCATCTTGATTGTGTGTAGGGTGCAAAGTTCTTGCAACGCCATGATTGCTGCAGTTGCTGTTGTAGGTTTGAGTTGGTTACTTTGTTTAGTGACTCCTGCAGGTGGAGTATCATCTTTGTCAATTGTTGCTGCGCTTGTGCTGTTGGTGCTGCTTGAACTTCCTGGATTGCTAGTGCCGTAAGTCCCAGTGCGTCGCTGTCTTTTTCGTCCGGCCATCCTGCACATACTAGAGAAGATAGTAAGCGGGACAAGGAATCAGCTAGCTGATTGTCCTTGCCGTCGATATGCTCGAAGTATACTGGGATGCCGATCCCTGTTATATAGTCCGTGAAAGCAATCCACTGGACTCTAGATGGCTTGTGATTGGGAGACTTGTTAAAGAAGCTGATGATTGCTTGACAGTCTGTCCTGATAGTGAGCTCCTTCTTATCCAAGTAGTAGATTTTTAAGGCCTCCAGGGAATGCATGATAGCGTATATCTCCGCGTCTATGGTGGACTTGAGCGGATTGAATTTACCACTGGCGTAGGCGCATACGTGCTCAGTGGACTTTGGGTCGTGCTTGTACGACTTCCATTTGCATATGCCTCCCCATCCCTCCATGCATCCGTCAGTCTCCAGGATGAGGTAGCTTTCTGTAGGGGGTACTTCGAGATTAGGCAATTGCTGTACCAGCTGTTTGATCTGCTCGACCAAGGCCCAGTCCTATTGGTTCATTCGTCTTTCTCCAGTTGGGCTGGTTTTGGCGTAAAGTGGGATGAGTAGCTTGCCTAGATTTGGGATATAGTTCCTGGCATAGTTTAGGATTTCAAGCCAAGATCGAAGCCCCTTTAGCGTCATCAATGACTTATTTTGTACTTCGGTAATCCTTTTGATGATGTGTGGTTGCAGCTTTATTTTTTGATTACCGATAATTGCGCCAAGGAATTCTACCTCAGCCACTGCGATCTTCATTTTGGAGGGGCTTAGAACAAGCCCATTTTCTTCACAAATGCTCAACATGATGTTGAGATGCCTTGCATGCTCTTCCTCTATCTGGGAGAAGACCAGGATGTCGTCAATGTAAACGGCGATGAAGTCTTCCGTCCCTTGAAAGCAGGAGTCCATTTTCCTTTGGAAAATGGAGGGAGAATTCTTCAATCCGAATGGCATGACTAGCCATTCGTATAGTCCTGTCGGGACCCAGAAGGCGGTCTACTCTACTGAATCCGGGTGCATGGCCACCTGATGAAAGTCACTTTTCAAATCAAATTTAGAATAGACTTTACTATGGCTTACCCTCCTTAGGATTGTGTTTATCCCCAGAAGGATGTACTGGTCTTTATTTGTAAGGTCGTTGAGGCGTTTGTAGTTGAAGACCAGTCTCTCCTTGCCCTTCTCCTCCTTCCCGGTGTCTGGGTCAACTGTTGTTCCAGAGTTGACGATGAAGGCTGTTGTTCTATGTCAGCTTTTGCTCGGCCTGATAACCCCTATGCTGAGCAGGGCTTCTATATGCCGCTTGAATGTGTCCTGTAACTGCGGCGTGACATGCTTCAGTGGTCTGTCTTCTATGATAAAATCTGGATTTTTTATATCCAGATGGCAGATTACTTTATTTTTTGCCCAATGCTTGAGCGGGTCTTCCCCAATGAATCCCGCCTCCTTGAGCCTTGTTATTATGGGCTGGAATTTACACAGGAAGGATTCCCTGCTTATACCTGCGTTATAGTACACGGACTGCTGAATGTCAATGTACTCGTCTTCCTCTAAGTCTAGCTCCTCGACTGCGGCGGCCACCGATGCTGTAGGGGAGGTGCTGATAATAGTTAAGTTTTTATAAAAGGTAACAATATTACCTTCAATCCTGACCCCTCCTTGCATGGCCTTGATGAAGTTGCATCCAATGATCATCTGGATGCCATCACCTAACTCCATCTTGAAGCTATATGTGTAGGGGATTTTGAAGCTATTATCCCCGATATGCATTTTTCCTCCTTTCAGCTTCTTGTTAGCAGTTTGCTTTGAGTTTATTCCACTAAAATGCACAATGAATTTTTTCTCCTCCAATGCTTCTGGCGGCACTGAGGCTTCGTCTATACAACACGTTGTGGCTCCAGTGTCTAGTATCGCCCTTACCCGAATCCTGGGGATGTTAGGTAATTCCAACTCCACAAGCATGTTATAAAGCATGTTTTTTACCAGCTTTGGTCCTGATGCTGGTTGGGCTGACCCTTCTGCTGCTGCCTTGTAGATACTTTCTTGGGGCAAGATGCTCGTGTACTCTTCTTCTTCGGCCTCCTTTCCGCTGCCGTGCTCTTCATTTCTTCCGTCAAGTTCCTCGTAGTCTGCTCGTAGGCTCTTTTCCAGTTCTAACTCCTGAGCCTTTTGCTTGTAGTATGCTACCTCCTTTTGCAGCCGCTCGATCTCCCCTTCACACCATGTGGCATAGTGTTGCTGCTCTTGCTGCAGTTTCTGGGAAGGAAATGGTGCAGGCGGGGCTGGTGTAACCGGGACCTCCGTCTTGAAATAGTACGGCCCGCACAGATTGCAGGCTGTAACTCCGCAATTGGGGCAGTGTATCCTTGCCCTCTCCATGGTCTGGCGCCGGCAACACGAGCATTTCTCCTCTTGTGGCTGCACAAAACTGTTGTGCTGCCAAGAGTGCATACAGTCTTCCTGAGAGGCAGGTAACGATACCTGAGGGCGATATCCTCCTTCAATTTCGCCCAATACATAAGTAGTTTCCTCTTGCGGGAGCTGTCTTGGGGAAATAGTGGACTCAGCAGGTTCCTCCTCTTCGTCATCAGGGTATTCGTCCCATTTTATTACAAAGGACGGGTAGTCGAGGTCTCCTTCTATGAAGTCGTCTTGGTTCAGAAGTCGATGAAAATAGCTTTCCTCTTCGCTTTCCTCCTCTTGGTTCAGGAGGCGATGAAAATAGCTTTCATCTTCGCCTTCCTCCTCTTGCTCTTCTCTGTTGATTAAGACGGCTAGTACATGAGTGGCTTTGAGCTCCTCCTCGTCGCTAGGGACCTCCTCGTGTTGGCGGTAACTTTCCTCTTGGATGAAGGAAAGGTCCACCTGGTTGTTGTTGACACACAAGATCGACTCCTCCGATCTGTGCGTGTACACCTTATGGTGTACATCATCCCTTCGGGAGTGATAGAGAACCTCCGCAGGGACGATTGCAGCTCTCTCCTATATCGACAATTTCAGCTATACCTGTGGATCAAGTTGCTGTTCCAAGGTATGCTGTGGGGTGCTCCGCCCCATGAGGAACTGGCCCACCCTTCTTGTTGCTTGCTGGGCGGTGTGAAGGCGTCGATGAGTTCTCCTGTATCCTCGAATCTGGTCTTCGAAGAGTGGAGACGATGTTGACGGTTGTTCCAAGGCCAATTGGGTGTTCGGCCTTGATGTCATTCGCCTTCAAGCTTCTCCTGCTCCTCCTTGAGTATGTCGAAAGGGTTTTTGAAAACCCTCAGGCTTCCTTGGGCCTCCTGCGGCCTCTGGGTGATGCCGCTTTGCTCTAGCTGAAAAATAAACCTTTTTACCTGGGCAAGGTCTTCACTGGTGTGCAAAGATAGTACGAGACTATCCTTCTCTGGTTGCCGAGGTAGCCTGGTTGCTTCAAGTACAAGTTCCCTGGCGTCTTGTTTTGTGAAAGTTCTACTATCAAGTATGACAGTTGTCAAAGTTTTCAGAGAGTCTCCCAGTCCTGAGACCTCTCGTGTGATGTTCTGGCACAGTTCAAGTACTTGTTTAAAGTTCTTTAGGTGAACTTTTGATGACAGGCAAGTCTTGTCGTAGATTACAGCAAGATTATGTGCTAGCTGATTTGTTGTAACTTTAGATGTTAAAGCAAGGTCAAGGTATTCGAGACTAGAGGTTCGGGAATGCTCATACCATTCCTGAATAGATTTTTCCCATGCGTCAGACATATAAGCTTAGTTCATAATCACCAAAGCCATCCTAGAGATAAGTTCCATATTAGAAATAGACTATACTGAGATCACACAGGCGTGCCCTTGGGCTTACAACAGGCCTCCTGCCTCAACTGTTAAGTTAGGGCCTGTTCTTTTTCTCAGTTCAGTCACCGCCTAATCCGCATAATACCATAAAGGACGAGAATTCGTAATTGATGAACTCAACCCAAGTCTTAACATGGTAATACAGGACAGGAAATGGCAAGAACAAACCCTTACCTCATTCTCTTAGCACCTTGACCTCTAAGGTGTTTACGCTGCCATATCTTTGACAAGCTCTGATACCATGTATGTAACCGCCTGTTCTACCGTGCTGTCGGCGATTCTCTAGCGGAAGCTTAGCGCTTTCGTGGAGATTTCAAGTGGAGAACAACAAGAAATAAGAAAGAGATATGGAAAACTCTCAGATTCTTATTGCTCTGGATCTCACAAATTCATCCAAGATTCATGTCTTACAATGGGACTGCCGCCCCCTTTATATAGAGGGCGGGCTGAGCTAATGACGTAAGCGCTTACGCCATACTGCTACAGTGCGCTACAGTGCTACAGTGTACAGTGTTCTGCTACAGTACGCACCGCCCTATGTACAGTATTCTACAATGAACACCGCCCCTACGTATAGTGGTCACCGTCCTATGCACAGTAACCCTATACTAGAGTACAAAATACTACAGTGACAGCTGTCCTATAGTGACAGCTTTCTGTACGACTACAGTAGTTACAGTGACAGCTGTCTATCAGCTACAGTGACAGCTGTCTGTACGACTACAGTAGCTACAGTGTAGCTACAGTG
>RXID01011385.1:0-30979 GCA_005019695.1 Trichopus zeylanicus subsp. travancoricus
GTAGTAGTATTAGTAGTAGAAGTAGCCGTAGCAGGAGTAGTTGTAGTAGTACTTGTAGTAGTAGTAATAGTTTGAGAAGAAGTTATAGTAGTAGCAATAGCAGTAGCAGTATAATTTTTGATAGTAGTAGTAGTTGTTGTTGTTGTAGAAGCAGCAGAAGTTGTTATAGTTGTTGTAGAAGTAGCAACAGTAGCAGTAGTTGTTATAGTAGTTGTAGTGGTCGCATTACTAGTGGCATTAGCAGTAGTATCAGTAGTAGTAGAAGTAGTCACAGTAGTTGTAGTATTAGTAGTAGGAGTAGCAACAGTGGCAGTAGGAGTAGTGGTAGTAGCAGCAGCAGTAGTAGTAGCACCTGTAATAGTGCAAGTAGTATTAGTAGTAGTAGTAGGAGTAGGAGTAGCACTAGTAGCAGTAGTAGTAATAGTTATTGTTGTAGTAGCAGTAATTATAGTAGTAGTACCAATAGTTGCAGTAGTAGTAGTAGTAGTAGTAGTAGTAGTAGTAGTAGTAGTAGTAGTAGAAGTAGTAGAAGCAGGAGTAGTTGTACTAGTAGTTTTCTTAGTAGTAGTAATAGTAGGAGAAGAAGTCATAGTAGTAGCTGTAGCAGTAGCAATATTAGTTTTGATAGTAGTAGTATTTGTAGTTGTTGTAGAAGTAGCAGCAGTTATTACAATTGTTATAGAAGTAGTAGCAATAGTTATTCTTTTTATAGTAGTCGTAGTTGTCATATTACTAGTGGCATTAGTAGTAGTAACAGTAGTAGAAGTCATGGTAGTGGCAGTAGCAGTAATATGACTAGTAGTAGTAGTAGTAATAGTAGTAGCCGAAGTAATTGTAGGACCTGTTTTAGGAGTTGGAGTAGAAATAGTAGCAGTAGCTATAGTAGTAGTAGTAGTAGTAGTAGTAAAAATAGTAGCAGTAGAAGTAGTAGTAGTGGAAGTAGTAGTAGTTGTTGTTGTAGTTGAAGTAGTAGTAGTAGTAGTTGTTGTTCTTGTTGTTGTAGTAGGGGTAGTAGTATTAGTAGTCGTAGCGGTAGAAGAGGTAGCAGTAGTAGTAGTAGTAGTATTAGTATGAGTAGTTGTAGTAGCAGTAGTGGTAGTAGAAGCCGTAGTAGTAGTACTAGTAAAAGTAGTAGTAGTAGAAGTATTAGTAATAGTAATAGTAGTAGTTATAGTTGTAGTAGTAACAATAGGATAGTTGTAGTAGTAGTTGCAGTAGTAGTGATAGTAATAATAGTAGTAATAGTGGTAGTTGTTTGAGTCGTAGTAGTTGTAGTAGTACTATAGTAGTAGTAGCTTTATTAGTTGTAGTAGACATAGTAGCAGTAGCAGTAGCAGTGGTAGTAGTAGTAGTAGTCATAGTAGTAGTAGTAGAAGTAGCAGGAGTCGTAGTAGCAGTTGTTGTAGCAGTAGTAGTAGTTGTACTAGCAGCAAAAGTAGTGGTGGTAGTAGTCGTCATAGTAGTAGCAATCGTAGTAGTAGCAGAAGTAGCAAAAGTTGTAGTTGTAGTAGCTGGACCAGTAATATGACTAGTAGTAGTAGTCGTAATACTAGTAGCCAAAGTAATTGTAGGAGTTGTTTTAGGAGTAGGAGTACAAATAGTAGTAGTAGTAGTAATAGTAGTAGCAGCAGTAGTAATGAAAGTAGTAGTAGTAGTTGTAGTAGTAGTAGTAGTAGTAGTAGTAGAAGCAGCAGCAGCAACAGAAGTAGTAGTTGTAGTACTAGTTGTAGTTGTAGTAGTCGTAGTAGTATCAGTAGTATGAGTAGTAGTTGCAATAGTAGTGTAGTTGTAGTTGCGCTAGTAGTAGTAGTAGTAGTGGTGGTAGTAGTAGCAGTAGCAGTAGTAGCAGTAGTCATTGAAGTAGTAGTAATAGGAGTAGTTGTAGCAGTAGTTGTTGTTGTTATTATTGTAGACATAGAAGTGGAAGTTGTAGTAGAAGTTTTAGTAGTAGTAGTTGTAGTAGTAGTTGTTGTAGTAGTAGTAGTTGTTGTTGTTGTAGTAGTCGTAGAAGTAGTAGCAGTAGTAGGAGTAGAATTTGGAATAGTAATAGTAGGAGTAGAAGTAGAAGCAGCAGTAGTAGTAGAAGTAGCAGCAGTAGTAGCAGTAATAGTAGTTGAAGTAGTAGTAGTAGTAGTAGCAGGAGTAGTTGTAGTAGTAGTAGTAGCAGAAGTTTTAGTAGTTGTAGTAGTGGTAGTAATAGTGGCATTCACGTTCGTTGTAGTAGTAGTGGCATTCGTAGTCGTAGTTGCAGCAGTAGTAGCGGTAGTAGTAGAACTAAAAGTAATAATATGAGTGGCAGTAGTAATTGTAGTTGTTATAGTAGTAGTAGTAATAGTATTATTAGGAGTAGTTGTTGTTGTTATAGTAGTAGCAGCAGCAGTAGTAGTGGCAGCAATAGGGGTGGTAGTAGAAGTAGTAATAATAGTAGTAGTAATAGTAGTAGTAGTGGTAGTAGCAGTAGATGTAGTAGTAGCAATGGTAATAGTTGTAGTAGTAGTAGTAGTAGGAGTAGAAGTAGTAGTCGAAGTAGTAGTAGTAGTAGTAGTAGCAGTAGGAGTAGTAGTAATAGTGGTAGGAGTAGTAGTTGTAGTAGTAGCAGGAGTAGTAGTAGGAGTAGGAGTAGTGATACTATTACGACTATTACTACTATTACTACTACTATGACTACTACTACTACTACTTCTGCTGCTGCTACTGTTGTTATTTCTAAAACTGCTTCTATTATTTCAACTACCATGACTACTACTACTGCTATCACTACTACTACTCCCACACCTACTGCTATGCCTATTGCTGCTGCTGTTGCGACTACATTTGGTACTACTGCTGCTGTTGTTGTTGCTACTGCTGCTGCTGTTGTTGTTGTTGCTGCAACAACTGCTGCTGCTACTACCACTACTACTACTACTACTACTACTGTTGCTGTCACTACTACTACTACTACAACTATTATTACTACTTCTAGTACTACTACAACAACAACAAAAAAAACAACAACAACAACAACTACTACTACTACTACTATTACTACTACTTCTACTTCTGCTACTACAATAAGAACAACAACTTCAACTACTACTTGTACTACAACTACTACTACTACTACCACTGCTACTACTACTACTACTACAACTACTATTGCTACTACTACTACTACTACAACTACTACACCACCTACTATGGCTACTCCACCGACTACAAGTACTGCCACTACTACTACCACTGCAACTGGTACTACTACTACTGCTGCTGCTACTATTACTACTACTACTATTTTCTCTATTCCTAGTCCTGGTACTGCTACTACTAATAAGCCTACTACTACTACAGAGACTACTCCTACAACTACTACTACTGCAACTACTACTACTACTACTACTACTCTTACTACTTGTACTACTACTCCAACAACAACTACTACTATTACTACTCCTGCTGCTACCAATGCTACTTCGACTACAACTACAACTGCTACAACTATTGCTCCCACTGCTACCACTACTGATACTACTACTACGGCTACTCCAATTACTGCTGCTCCTACTACTACAACTACTACTACTACTACTTCAACCGCTAGTGCTACTACTACTACTACTGCTAGTGCTGCTAATACTACTACTGCTACTACTAGTTCTACAACAACTACTACTGCTATTGCTTCTACTTTTGCAACTACTACTGCTACTTCTGTTACTGCTGTTTATTCTACAATTACTTCTACTTCTACTACTACTACTACCACTTCTCCTACTTCTACTGCTATTGCAACACCTACAACAACAACAACAACTACAACTACTACAGCTTCTGTTACTACTACTCCTACAATTTCTATAGCTTCAACTCCTATTACCAGCACTACTACAACTACTACTACTACAACAAATATTAGTACTACTACAACTGCTTCTACTTCTACTACTACTACTACTACTACTACAAGAACTCCTCCTCCTATAAATACCCCTACTACTACGGCTTCTATTGCTGCAACTATTGCTATGGCTAATACTACTAGTATTTTTGCTACTGCCACGGCTACAACTACTACTACTAGTGTTGCTACTACTATGCTACTACTATTCCTCCACCTCCAATTGCTACGCTAACACTACTACTAGTATGGCTACTACCATCACTTCTCCTATGACTACTATTGGTGCTGCTACTGCAACTACTCTTACAATAGCAACTACTACTACAACTATAGTTGCAACTACCACTACGGCAACTTCTTCTACTACTACTACTACTACAACTACTACTACTATTACTACTACTACTACTACTATTACTACAGCTATTGCTACCTCTACTATTTCCCGTCCAACTACTACTACTATTGCTACTACTACTTCTACTACTACTACTACTATTCCTACTACTTCTACTACTACTGCTACTACTACTACTCCTCCTCCTCCTCCTCCTCCTCCTATTACTAGTGCTACTACAAGAACAACTACTATTACAACTACTACTGCTACCACTTCTACTCAAAATAATGCTAAGACTGCGACTGCAACTACTGCTACTCCTATTACTACTACTGCAACTAGTACTCCAATTACTACCGCTACTACTACTGCTACTACTACAACTAGTACAATTCCTGCTGCTACTACTAGTACAATGCTACTACAAGTACTCCTTCTGCAAGTACTACTACTACTACTATTACTAATATTACTACTACTACTAAACTATTCCTGCTCCTAATCCTACTACTACAACTTCTACTCCTCCTACTACTACTACTATGTCTACTACTACTCCTACTCCAACTCCCATAACTACTACTACTCCTACTACCACTACTTCCGCTAATCCAAACAACTACTATGCTAATTACTTCTACTACTACTGCTGCTGCTATTACTACTACTCCAACTACTACTACTACTACCACTACTACCACTACTACCACTACTTCCACTACTACTAATCCTACTACTAGTCCAACTCCTAATCCTACTAGTACTATTACAACTACTTCTCCTACTAGTACTACTACTACTATTACTACAACAACTACTACTACTACTACTACTCTTACTACTACTGCTACTCCTACTACTACAAATACTACTACTATTACTAGTCCTAAGACTCCTACCACAAATATTCTAACTACTACTACAACTCCTACTACTGCAACTACTCCTTAGTCTCCTCCTCTTACTACTACTACTACAGCTGCTCCTACTACTACTACTACTACTACTACAACAACAACTACTACTATTACTAACTACTATTACTACTACTACTACAACAACAACTACTATGACTACACTTCTACTACTTTTACTAGTACTGCTACTGCTACTACAACTACTACTCCTAATACTACTCTACAACTACTACTAGTAATGCCGCTACTACTCCTGGTCCAACTCCTACTACTACTACTACTCCTACTTCTAGTACTACTACAACAACTACTGCTGCTACTACTACTACTGCAAATGCAACAAATATTACTACCATAACTACTACCACTACATCTACTACTACGACTACTAATCCTACTACAACAACTACTACTATAACTACTGCAGCTGCTGCTACCACTACTACCGCAACTACTTCTACCACTACTCCTACTCCTACTACTACTCCTGTTGTTACTATTAATACTCCTAGTCCTACAAGTACTACTACTACTACTACTACTTCTACAACTATTTCTACCCAAACTCCTACCATTACTACTGCTACTACCAATAGTACTACACCTTTTCAGCTACTTCTACTTCTACTACTCCTCCAATTACTACTACTACAGCTACTACTACTACTACTACTACTACTACTATTACTAGTATGATGACTACTACTACTACTACTCCATATGCGGGTGTTGCTGCTATTGCAGCGGCTATGGCGGCTACTACTCTGCCTTATGCAGCTGCTGCAGCTGCTCCTACAACAACAACTACTACTTCAACTACCACTTCTGCTACTGCTACAACAACTACAACTACTTCTACTACTAGTATGATAACTACTGGTATTACTACTACTGCAACTACTGCACCTAATAATACTACTACTATGACTACTACTCTTACAACAACAACTACTACTACTTCTATTACTACTACAGCTACTGCAACTTACTCCTACTGCTACAACTACTCCAACTACTACTACTACTACTAATAAACTCGGAATACTGCTACTGCTACTATTACTACTACTACTACTACTGCTACTATTACTATTACTACCACTACAACTACAACAACAACAACTACTACTATTACTACTAATACTACTACTATTACAATTACTATTACAACTACTGCTACTACTGTTACTATTACTACCACTACTACTACTTCTACTACTACTACTCCTACCCCTACTCCTACTACTACTACTACTAATACTACTACTATTACTATTACAACAACAACTACTACTACTGTTATTATTACTACCACTACTACTACTTCTTCTACTACTACTCCTACCCCTACTACTTCTACTGCTACTCCTACCCCGACTACCACTACTACTCTTTGTCCTACTACTACTACAACTACTTCTACTCCTACTACTGCAACTACTACTACTCCTACTACAACTATGCATACTCTGAATACTACAGATACTACTCCTTCTCCTACTACTACTGCTACCACTACTTCTACTACTACTATTGCTACTAATACTACTACTGTTACTGTTACAAGTACTACTACTACTTCTACTAAAACTCCTGCTGCTACTACTACCACTACTACTCGTACTCCCACTACTGCTACTGCAGCTAGTGCTACTACTACAACTACTACTAATTCTATGACTACTCTTACTCCAACTCCTACTACTACAACAACTAACAGTAGTACTACTACTACTATTAGTACTACAACAACTACTACTATTCCCACTACTCGTAGTACTACTACTTCTACTATTGCTACTACAGCTACAACTACCACTACCACCACAACTACTACTGCAACTGCTGCTAGTACTAATACTACTCCACTGCTAGTACTACTACTGCTGATACTCCTACTATTGCTATTACTACTCTTATTTCTACTCCGACTACTCCTACTGCTACTACTACTACTACTCCTACTCCTAGTGCTAAAACTACTACTACTCCTATTCCTAATACTGCAACAACAACTACTACTACTCCACTAGTGCAACTGCTACTACTTGTACTCCTACTTCTACTACTACTACTATTACCAATACTACAACAACAACAACTACTGCTGCTACTACTACTATTAAAAATACTACTACTACAACTTCTACTACAACTATCGCTACTACGATAGGTGCAACTACTACTACTACTACTACTACCATCACTACTACTACAACTACTTCTGCCATTGCAACTACTAGTGCTACAACTCCTACTTTTGCTACTACTACTTCTACTCCTACTCCTACTACTGCAACTACTACTACTACTCCTACTCTTACTACAACTACTGTTGCCACAAATCCTTCCACTAGTACTACAACAACTACTACTGTTACAACTGCTACCACTACCACTACTACTACTACGAAAACTACTACAACTACTACTTCGACTACTACTACTACTACAGCTACAACTGCTACTCCAACTACTACTACTTCTCCTACTCCTACTCCAACTCTAACTGCTACTATTACTACTACTTCTGCTATTACTTCCACTACTACAACTACTACTGCTCCTACTACTACTCCTCCTCCTAATAATAGAAATACTACTCCCACTGCGAGTACTACTACTGCTGCTACTTCTCCAGTTGTTGTTGCTACAGCTGCAGTTACTACTACTACAACTATTTCTACCACTACTGCTCCTCCTACTACAACTCCTGCTACTCCAACTACTACTCCTACTGGTAGTTGTACAACTAATCCTTCTCCTTCTATTACTACTACTGCTAGCACTAATACTGCTACTACTTATACTTCTACTTCTACTCCAACACTTACTACTACTACTAATGTGACAAATACTAAAACGTCTTCTACTGCAACAACCACTACTACTACTAATACTAATCCTCTGACTACTACTACTACTGCTACTACTGCTACCATTACTACTACAACAATAACTACTACTATTACTATTATTACTGCTACTACTACAGCTACTAAAATTACTAGTACCACTAATACCATTCCTTCTACTTCTACTACTGCTGCTACTACTACTACGACTACAAACGCCACTACTAATACCAAAACAACAACGGCTGCTATTGCTGCTGTTGTTGTAGCTACTTCTACCACTACTTTCTACTACTGCTGCTGCTACCGCTGCCACTGTCGCTGCTATTGTTACCACAACTACTACTAATACCACTACCACTACTACTACTACTACTACTACTACTACTACTACTACTACTACTACTACTACTACTACTACTACTACTACTACTACTACTACTACTACTACTGCTACTACTACTACTACTACTACAACAAATACTAATGCTTCTTCTTCTTCTACTACTACGACTATTCCTATTACTTCTACTTCTGCTGCTACTACAACTACTACACCGACTACTACTGCTACTCCTTCAACAACTACGGAAGCTACTACTACTAATACTATCTCTATTCCAGGTCCTAGTACTGCTAACACTACTAATCCAACTACGACAAATGCTAGAACAACTGCTGCGACTACCCCTACAACTGCTACTACTACAATAACTACTACTACTGCTGCTACTACTCCTACTACTTCTACTACTACTCCTACAATAACTACTACTAATACTATTGCTACTGCTGCGACTGCTACAACTACTACTACTAGTACTACTGCAACTCCTACTACTGCTTCTCCTAGTACTACTACAACTACTGCTAGAGCTACTACTACTGCTGCTGCTACTACAAGTTCTAATGCTAGTACTACTTCTACTACTACTGTTAGTGCTACTACTACTACAACTACTACTGCTAGTGCTACTACTACTATTGCTACTACTGCTACTCCCGCTACCCTTGCAACTACTCCTATAACTTTTATAACTACTACTACTACAACTACAACTAATACTACTTCAATGACTACTGTACTACTGCAACTACTATTACTACTACTGCAACTGCTACTACTGTTACTACTTCTACTACTGCTGTTACTATTACTACTACTGGTACTACTATAACTTTTTCTACTACTACTGCTACAACTATTTTTACTACTATAAATACTACTATTATTATTGGTACCACCACCACGACTACTACTAGTACTGCAACTATATCTACTAGTACTTCTACTAAAACTACTACTCTATCAAATACTACTACTACTACTGTTGCGGCAACTTCTGCTGCTACTACTAGTACTAATGCTACTGCTGCTCCTATAACAACAACTACTACTACTCCTGCAACTATTACTACTACTACTATTATTGCTGCACCCACTACAATTACAACTACTACTACAACTTCTTCAACAACTACTAAAACTATTACTACAACAACTCCGACTACTACTACTACCACAAATTCTACTGCTACTGCTGTTGCTACTGCTTCTACTACTACCACTCATATTACTTCACTTGCTACTATTGTTGCGGCTACTACTACTATTACTTATACAGCTACTACTACTTCTACTACTACTGCTACTACTACTACTACTACTATAGCAACTATTGCTGCTACTACTAATGCTATTGCTACCACTACTCCAACTCCTACTACTTCTGCTACTCCTACTACTACTACTTCTATTGCAACAACTGTTGCTACACCAACTAAAACTACTATTACTGCTCCAACTCCTACTATTAGTACTACTACTACTACTACTACTGTTACACCTACTACAACGACTACTATTACAACTACTATAAATACTACTACTACTCCTGCTGCTACTACTACTACTGCTACTAATACTACTTTTCAAAAAACTGCAACTACTGCTACTACCAATACTACCAATATTGCAACTGCTACTGCCACTACTACTATTAGTATTACTACTACTGCTTCTACTACTATTACTACAACTACTACCTCCGCTATTATTGCTACTACTACTTTTACTATGACTACCACTGCTATGACTACCACTACTACTACTCCTCCTATAACTACTATTGCTACGAGTGCAACTACTCCAATTTCCACTATTAATAATACTATTACCACTACTATTGTCATTACTGCAACTACTACTTCTACTGCCTCTATTACTACTACTGCTACTACTATTACTACACTACTACAACAACAACTACTACTAATACTCTTACAACTACTACTATTACTACAATTAATACCACTACTTCTACAACTACTACTATTTCTACTACTACTACAACTCCTACTACTACTAGTACTAATCCCACTGCTACTACCACTATTGCTACTACTTCTACTACTACTACAACACTTACTACTACTTTTGTGACTATAACTACTACTTTTGTGACTATAACTACCACAACAACTACTACTATTACAACTTCTACTCCTCCACATACAAGTACAACAACTATGGCTACGACTACTACATCTTCTGCTGCTACTATTACTTTTGTTGCTGATTCTACTATTAGAGCTACTACTACTACTGCTACAACTACTATTATAGTAACGATTATTAAAGCTACTACTACTAGTACTCCTCCACATACAATTACAACTACTGCTGCTACAACTACTACTACTTCTTCTATAACTACTACAGCTACTACTGCTACTACTACTACAACTACGACTACAACTGCCACAAATACTACTACTACTACAACAACTACTACTATAGCAATAGCTATTGCAACTGCTACTAGTACTACTACTACAACTCCTATTAATGCTACTACGATAATTACTACTTCTACTACTACTATTACCCCTACTACTACAACTACTAAAACTTCTCCTACCACTACTACTACTCCTACGACTACCACTACTACAACTACTTCAACTAATACTCCTACGACTAATGCTACTACTTCTACTACTGCTACTACTAGTACAACAACAACTACTACTCCTACTCCTACTACTACTACTCTTACTGATATTGCTACTGCAACTACTACTTATACTACTGCTACAACTACTACAACAACTGCTACTATTACTACGACCACCCGACTACAACTGTCGTTGCTGCTGCTATAACAAAAACAACAACTACTACTACTCCTCCTACTACTACTACCATAACTACTACTACTTCTTCTTCTACTACTACTACTACTACTACTACTACTACTACTACTACAACAACTACTACTACTACTACTGCTGCTGCTGCTACTGCTGCTGCTACAACTACTACTACAACAACTACTGCTGCTGCAGCTACTACTGCAACTGCTACTCATAGTGCTTCCTCTACTACTACTACTACTGCTACTGTTACTACACTACTAGTACAACTACAACTACTAATAATACTACTACTCCTACAACTACTACTATTACTACAAATAATTCTACTACTCCTAATATCAAAACTACTAAAACTTATCCTACTGCTACTACTACTCCTACTACTATTGCTACTACTACTTCTTCAACAACTACTACTACTGCTGCTATAATTACTTCTTCTACTACTACTACTACTACTACTACTACCACTCCTACTGCTACTACTACTCCTCCTACTACTACTACTACAACTACTTCTTCTGCTACTACAACAACTACTACAACCATTACAACAACCACTACTGCTGCTGTTGCTGCTGCGGTTAAAGCAACAACTACAACTACTACTACACCTCCTCCTCCTACTACCACGACTATTACTACAGCTACTACTACTACTACTACAACAACTCCAAGTACTACTACTGTTGGCACTACTACTACTACTACTACTACAACATCAACTACTACTGCTGCTGCTGCTGCTGCTTCTATTGCTACAACTACTTATAGTACTACCTATACTACTACTAGTACTGCTAAAGAAACTAAACTACTACTATAACTACTACTACTAATTCTACATTTACTCTTATAACTACTACTATAACTACAAATAATACAACTACTGCTACAACAACAACTACTACTACTACACCTACTACAATTACTACTACTACTACTCCTACTACTACTACTACTACTACTACAACAACAACTTACAGCAATACTACTACTACTACTTCTTCTTCTTCTTCTACTACTACTATTACTACTCCTGTAGCTACTACTACTACTACCACTATTACTACTACTGCTGCTACTACTTCTACTACTACTACTACTACCGCTCCTCCTACACCTGCTACTACTTCTACTCCTACTACTACTTCTACTAGTGCAAAAACACTTAATAGTACTATTTCGACTACTACTAGTATAACTACTACTACTACTACCACCACCACCACCACCACTAGACCTACCCCTACAACTACTGCCGCTGCTACTACTAATGCTACTACTACTATTACTACTACTACCAATACAGCTGCTACTGCTACTACTACCAATACAACTACTACTACTACTACAACTACTACTACTGGTATTACAAATACTACTAATAATACTACTACTACTATAGCAACGACTATTACAGCTACAACTACTATAACTACTACTAGTCCTGTAACTGCTATTACTACTATTACTACTACTTCTACTACTACTACAGCTACTACTACAACTACTAAAACCTCTCCTACTACTAGTATTGCCTTTTGCTGCTACTACTACTATTGATACTATTGCTACTAGTACAACTTCAACTCATACTACAACAACTACTACTACTACTATGTCTACTGCTACTACTACTAATATTCCTACTACTATTACTACCACTGCTACTACTTCTACTACTACTGCAACAACTACCACTACAACTACTACTACCACTCCTACTACTACCACTACTATGACTACCACCACTTCTGCTTTTGTTGCTACAACAAACAACTACTACTATTACTACTCCACCTATTGCTACCACAACTTCTACCACTGCTGCTGCTACTACTACTACTACAACTACAACTGTTGCTGCTGCTACTACTACTACTACTACTACTACTACAGCAACTACTACTCCTACACCAACTCCTACTCCTTCTACTACAACTATAATTACGACTACTTCTACTACTACTACTACTACTACTATTACTGTTACTCCAGCTTCTTCTTCTTCTTCTTCTTCTTCTTCTACTACTACTGCTACTACTACTACTAGTCCAACAGCAACTACTACTACTGCAACCACTACTACTGTTGCTACTACTACGACTGCTGTTGCTTCTACAACTCCTCCTATTACAACAACAACTACTGCTACTACAACTAATACTAGTACTACTACTATAACGATTACTACTACTACATCTGTTACTACTACTACTCCGACCACTACTACTACTATTGCTGCAACTGCTACTATTATTACAACAACTACTACTACCACTGCTACTACTTTTAGTACTATTGCTAAAACTTCTCCTACTACTACTACTACTAGTATTGCTACTACTACTTCTTCAACTAATACTACCACTACTACTGCTACTATTTCCATACTACTAATACAACTACTACTAATACTACTCCTACTGCCACTACTACTACTTCGACTATTACAACAACTACTACAACAACTACTACAACTCCAACTACATCTACTACAACAACTACTACTACCCCTACTACTAGAACCACTAGAACAACTACTACTACTAGCACTAGAACTACTACGACTACTACGACAACTACTACTACTGCTACTAATACTAATACAACTACTCCAACACCAACTCCTACTCCTTCAACTATAACTACTACTATTACTATGACCACAACAACAACAACAAAATAGCTATTACTACTACTACTACTACTACTACTACTACTTCCACCACCACCACCACAGCTACTACTAGAACTACTACTACTGCTACTACTACTACAACTACTGCTATTCCTACTACTACTACTATTGCTACTATTAGTCCTATTACTATTACTACTACTACTACTTCAACCACTACTAGTTCTGCTGCTAGTATGATTGCTACTACTACTACTATTAGTACTACAACCACTACTTGTACTACTACTAGTAAAACTACCACTCCTACAATAACTTTTACTACTACTATTAGTACTACCACTGCTATAACTACTACTACTACTGATATTACTACTACTACGCACTAACTACTGAATACTACTACTACTAGACTACCATTGCCGACAACTACCACTTGCTACTGGCTACTACTACTACTACATCCATTGCTACTACTAATACTACTACTACTCCTGTTACTATTACTACTACTACTACTAGTACTATTACTTCTACTACTACTATTTCCATTACAACTGCTACTACTACTACAACGACAACTACTACTACTACAACTACAGCTATTACTCCAACTACTACTCTTACTAATACAATAACAACTGCTACTACTACTACTACAACCTCTACTACTACTACTACAACTACTACTACAACTACTACTACTACTACTACTATTACTGCTACTACTACTACTCCTCCTACCACTACTACTACTACTACTCCTGCTACTACTACTACTACTATTGCTACTATTACTCCTATTACTATTACTGCTACTACTACTTCAACTACTACTAGTTCTACTACTAGTATGATTGCTACAACTACTACTATTACTACTACAACCACTACTTGTACTACTACTAGTAAAACTGCCACTCCTACAATAACTTTTACTACTAGTAGTAGTACTACCGCTGCTACAACTACTACTGCGAATATTACTACTACTACTACTTCTAGTATTACTGCTACTACTATTAATACATCCATTACTACTACTAGTACTACTACTACTCCTGTTACTATTACTACTACTACTACTAGTAGTAGTACTATTACTTCTACTACTACTATTTCCACTACAACTGCTACTACTACCACAACGACAACTACTACTACTACAACTATAACTATTACTCCAACTACTACTCTTACTAACACAATAAGAACTGCTACTACTACTACTACTACCTCTACTACTACTACTACTACTACTACTACTACTACTATTACTGCTACTACTACTGCTCCTCCTACCACCACCACTACTACTACTCCTGCTACTATTACTACTACTACGACTATTACTACTACTACCACTACTACTACTACTCCTACTACTGCTGCTGCTGCTACTGCTACTGCTACTACTACCGCCACTACTACTACTACCACCACTACTGCTACTACCACCGCTACTACCACTACTCCTCTTACTACTTCTGCTACTATTACTACTACTACTACTACTACTACTACTACTACTACTACTACTACTACTACTACTACTACTAATACTACTACTACTGCTACTGCTTCTGCTGCTACTACTACTACTACTACTCCTATTGCTACACCTACCCCCTACACCTACTCTGATTACCTAGCACTGCTACTACTACTGCAACTATTACTACTACAACCTCTGCTACAACTACCACTACTGTTGCAACTACTATGACTACAACTACTACTACTCCTACTACGACCGCAAAGACTACTATTACTACTACCACTACTAATGCTACTATTGCTACTGCTGATGCTACCATAGCTACTATAACTACTACTCCGTCTGCTACTACTACAATTGCTACTACTACTTCTACTATAGCGGCTGCTGCTAATACGACTACTAGTACTACCATAGTTGTTGCTGTTGTTACTGCAAGTACTATAACTATTGCTATGACTACTTCAACTACTGCTGCTGCCACTACTACTACTCCCACTATTACTACTTATAATTCTATTGCTACAACAACTACTACAACAACTCTAGCAACTACTATAACTACTACTACTATGGCTACTTCTGCTTTTGCTGCTACTACAACTGATACTATTGTTGTTGCTGATTCTACTATGACAACTACTCCTACTACTTCTCTGACTACTATGCCTACTTCTACTACTACTATTGCAGCTGCTACTACTGCTTCTATTACTACTACTACAACAACAACAACTCTTACTACTACTATTGCTTCTACCATTGCTACTTCTATTGCTACTAGTACTACTACTATTTTTGTTGTTGTTTCTAATACTACTACTATTACTACTACTACTACTACTGTTACTACTATTACTGCTGTAGCTGCTACTACAATACACTACTACTACTACTATAACTACTTCTAGTGCTACTACTGCTGCTGATGTTGTTGTTACTGCTACTAATTATCCTACTACTACTACTGCTACCACAACTACTGCTACAGCTTCTACTACTCCACTACTCATATTACTGCTACTACTTTTGCTACTTCAACTACTACTTCTACTACTACTACTACCACCACCACCACCACCACCACCACCACTACCGTTGTTGTTGCTATTTATAGTACTGCTACTATAATGACTACTGCTGTTGCTACTACTACTACTGCTACTACTCCTACTATAATTACTACTGTTACTGCAGCTACTACTGTTACAACAACAACTACTACTACAACTATTGCTACCACTACTTCTACTACTACTACTATTAGTACTACTACAGCTACTACTACTATTACTACTACTGCTACTACTGGTATTACTACTACCACCACTACTACTACAACAACTATTATTGTTGCTGCAGCTACGACTACTTCTCTTACTACTACTAATACTACTTTTGCTACTACGTCTACTACTACGGCTACTGCTTCTACTACTACTATGGGTACTTTTGTCACTACAACTATTGCTATTACCACTTCTACAATGGCTACTATTACTGCTATTGCTACTACTGCTGCCACTACTACTGCTCTTACTATTGCTCCTACTACAACAACAACTACTACTTCTGCTTCTACTACTACTACTTTGCTATCACTACTACTATTAATACTACTACTAGTACAACAACAACTACCACTTCTACTACAGCTACGGCTACAATTGCTACTCCTGCTACTGCTACTACGATGACTACTACTACTGCCGTATTACGAATATTGCTTCTACTAGTAGTACTACTATAACAACCAATGTTTTAAATCTCAGTTTCGGCACCCAGTGAAACTGATACGTTTCAGTCATTTCTCCCATTTTGGTTTTTGTTTCGGCCGTTTCGATTTTGGCTGAAAGTTTTTTTTAAGTTATTAATTGTGTGTTGACCAGAGTTTGACTAAATGTTGACTGTACTTTAACTTCAAGTTAAAAATATGATAAAATTTTGAGAAAAATTTTAAACGAATTTAAAAATTAGGAAAAAATTTATAATTAATTTTACCATAACAAATAATATTATTTTAATTAATTAAAATTAATTTTGATTGTTACTTACTGATATAGTCTATTTTTAATATATATTACTATATAAAAAATATATGAGAAATAATATGAATATGATTAAAAGTTAAAAATTAACATAAGCAACTTTAACTTATCATTAAAAGGTACTTGACATATACATAATATATTAATTATAATGTAATAGAACTAATCGTTATCATCAACATCATCATAATCATCATCAGTTGAGTTTGAAATATCTGAGTGTGAAATTACGAATTCAGCACTTGAACGATCTGGATGAGCATTTATAAGCATACGAGCCAGAACAACTAGTTCTGTGCAATTTCGTGGTAGTGGTTCTGAACTATAACCGTAGATCGATGGTCCAAAATGAAAATTATAACCATATTCATTGACAACACATAGTAAAAGTGGTTTAATAACCCATGAGAAAATAAATATCACGCTGTATGAACTGTTCAGGGGAAATTATGGCCACAGGGGTTGGACAAACCTTTTGCTTTCAGTGGAACACGCATAAACATGAACAGTAGAGTAGCCATGCACGCATGCAAATGAACAGTATTGCGGCTCTACTATTCACTCGGCTACCAAGAGAGTGCGCAGGGACTGGCGTGCGACTGGCGAGGTGTGGCCCCTGCGAGGGCGCAGGCCCTGGCAAGGGCATGGGAGAGGCCAGCTCGGGTGCAGGCGAGGGCGCGAGCGCAGGGGCGTGAGGCTGGCGAGGGCAAGCACGGGCACCACCGCCTCACCCGCACCCATGCTCGCGAGCCCGCACCCACGCCCGCACCTGCTCCCGCAACCTCACCAGCATCAAGACTGCACCTCCACCTGCGCCCTCATGCCAACAAGCTTGATCCCGCACCCTCGCTGACATTGAGCCCGCACCCTCATGCTAGCCTCTGGCACCTGCAAGTACATGGGCGACCGCTAGAGGCCAGCATGAGGGCACGAACGCGAGGCCGGCGATAGCTGTGCAATCTTCCTATGTGAGCTCGCCACGCGCTGTCCCCGCCTAAGCTCACTGCAGCCTCTGCTCACACGAGCTCACTCAGTGCTATCCCCGTGCGAGGTGGATGCGCGCTCCCCCACACGAGCTCGCTACGCGCTGTCCCCATGTGAGCTCGCTGTGTGCTTTGCCAGCACAAGTTCACTGCGCCCTGTCCCCGAGTCGGATGCGCGTTGTCACCATATGAACCTGCAGTGCACTCTGCCAATGTGAGCTTACTGCGTGCTCTCCCCGCACGAGCTCACTGCACGCTCTCCCCTTGTGAGCTCGCTGCGTGCTCTCCCCGCATAATCTCACTGCGCACTGTCCCCGTGATAGCTCACTGTACGCATTGCCCACGCGAGCTCGTCGTGTACTTTGCCCGAGCGAGGTCGCTGCGTGCTGTCCCCGCGCGACCACGCTGCGCGCTCTGCCTGCACGAGATCGCTGCGCGCTGTCCCCACGCGAGCTCACCATGCGCTCTCCTCGCACGAGCTGGCCGCGTGCTCTCCCCGCACGAGCCCTACTCTCCACTCTTGCTCTACGCTTGCCGCCATCGAAAACCATTAAACCGAAATGAGTTTGGCAGATACATTTCGGTGCCAACCAAAACCAAACCATTTCAGCCGAAACAGCTTGATTTCGGCAGAGATTTACTACCTTGATAACAACTACTACTACGACTAGTACTACTACTACTATTGTTGTCATTGCTACTACTACTGCTACTGCTACTACTATTACTACCGTTACAGTTGCTACAACCATGGCTAGGACTACTGCTACCACTACCACTACTACTACAATGATAGCTACTACCGCTACTACTACTACTAATGCTACTACTGCTGCTACTACTGCTACTACACTACCGCTACTACAGCTGTTGCCTCAACTATTAGAACTACTACTACAGTTGCTGCTACTAATGCTACTACTACTGCTACTGCTACTACTACCACCACTACCACTACTACTGTGGCTGTTAATACTAATACTACTACTACTGCAATAACTACAACTTCTCCAACAATAATTACTACTCTTACCAATACTACTACTACAGCTACTGCTACTCCAACTAATACTACATCTGCTGCTACGACTAGTATTACTGCTACTGCTATTATTAGTGCTATTACTTCTATTACTATTACTACTCTACAAATACTATTACCACTAGTTTGTCTGCTACTACTACTACAATTACTGATATTAAAACAGTAACATCTACAACTACTACTACGGCTACTACTACTCCTGCCACTGCTAGTACTGCTACTCCAACTAATACTACTACTGCCACTACCACTATTGCAACTACTAGTATTACTACTACTACTACTACAACTACGACTACGACTACGACTATAACTACGACTACTACTTCTACAACTATTACTACTTGTACTACTACCACTAGTGCTATTACTACTTATACTAGCTCTACTACTATTACAAGTACTACTGCAATTACTACCACAACTTCTACTAAAACTACTGCTACTACTACGACTACTACTGCTACAACAATTACTATTACCACTACTACTACATCTAATACTACTACTACTACTGCTATTATTGCAACAACAAAGACTACTACTTCTACCACTATGACAATTACTGTTGTTGATACTGCTAGTACTGCTACTATTACTACTACGACTACTTCTACCAATATTGCTATCACAACTTCTGCTACTATTAGTGCTACTAATGCAACAACAAATACTAATGGTTCTACTACTACGACTACCTCTCCTACAACAACAATAACAACTACAATAACTATTACAACAACAGCAACTACTACTACTACTACCTCTCCTAAAATAACAATAACAACTACAACTACAACTTCAACAGCTACTACTATTACTACTACTATTACTGCCACAACAAATGTTGCTACTGCTACTACTCCTACTATGACTACGACTACTACTGCCATTACTATTACTTCTCCTACAACCATTACTATTGCTACTACTAATCTGACTACAACTACTACTACCCCAACTAATACTGCTGTTGCTACTAATGCTATTAGTACTACTAATATTACTGCTACAACTTCTACTGCTACTACTACAAATATTACTACTATTGAAAATACTACTACCACTACTTTGACTGCTACTACTGCTACTACTACTATAATTATTATTACTACTAGTACTACTACTACGACTACTACTACTACTACTACTATGGCTACTACTAATACTTCGACTCCAACTAATATTGCTGCTGTTACTACTACTACTACGTGTACTACTGCAACACAACAACAACTACTACTTCTGCTACTGTTACTACTTCTACTACTATCAGTAGTAGTAGTACTACCACTTCTTCTACAACTATTACTACTAATACTACAACAACTACTGCTACTTCCACTACTACTACTATTGTTTCTACGCAGCTACTACTATAACTACTACCACCACTTCGACTGCTACAACTGCTTCTATTACTACTGCAATTACTATTACAATTACTACTGCATCTACTACTACTACTACTACTGCTATTGTTGCTGCTACTAGTACTGCTACTACTACAACTACTATTGCATCTACTACTACGGCTACATTTACTGCTACAATTACAACAATTACAGTTGCTGCTACTTCTACTACAGCTACTACTACTACTACGATTACTACTACTACTATTACAACTATTGCTACTACTAGTGCTACCAGTACAATAATAATACAACTACTGCCGCTACTAGTGCTACAACTAGTGCAATTACCTCACCTTTAACAATAATCACTACTACTACTAATTCTTCTTCGACGACAACAACTACTACTATTGTTGCTGGTACTACTACCTCTCCTATAACAATAAAAACTACTACAACTACTACTTCTTCTACAACAACAACTACTACTACAGTTGCTTCTGCAACTACTACTACTATTGCTACTACTAATACTGCCACTACTACTACTTCTCTTACAACTACTACTACTGCAACTACTATTGCTACTACTACTACTGCTACTCAACCTAATACTACTACTGCTACTACCATTACAACAACTACTTCTACTAGTACTACTAAAACAACTACTACTACTTCCACTTGAACTGCTACTACTATTACTACTACTACTACTACTAGTGTTGATACTACTGCTACGACATACACTACTACTACTACTGCTACAACGACTGCTATTGTTACTACAGCTTTCACTACTTAGACTGCTACAACTGCTGCTATTGCTACTATGATTACTACTACTACTACTACATCTACTATTACAACTACTTCTGCTAGTATTGCTGCTATTTCTACTACAACTACTACTGTTGTTGTTGCTGCTGCTGTTGCTACTACTACTACTACTTCTACAACCACAACTAGTACTACCACAACTACTATGTCTATTACTACTACTACGACCGCTAGTACTGTTGCTACTAGTACTACAACTCCTACTGTTAAACGTACTGCTACTACTCCAACTCGTACTACAATGACAACCACTACTACTACTACTTCCATTACTAGTGCTACTACTATTACTGCTACTAATACCGGTACTACTACTACTACTACAAGAATAACAACTACTACTACTGCTACTAATACTAGTACTACTACTACCACCACCACCACCACCACTACTACTACTACTACTACGACTACTTCTACTACTACTACTGCTACTGATACTACTACTGCTACTATAGCTACTACAGCTACTACTACTACTATTACTACTAGTACTACTACTACTGCTATTACTGCCGCTACTACTACTACTACTATGACAACTACTACTTTTACTACTACTACTACTACTACCATTACTACTACTGCTACTACTTCTGCTACTACTACTGCTCAGGTACTACTACAACCGATGCAACTGCTGCAACTGCTACTACTACAACTACAACTACTATTGCCACTACTGCTACTATTGCGGCTACAGTTGCTAATGCTATTATTCCAACTGCTACTACTACTATCACTACTACTACAACTACTGCTACTGCTACGAATAGCACTACCACTACTTCAACTACTAGTATGTCTACTACTGCTTCTACTACTACTACTACTACTACTACTATTACTACTACTACTACTACTAGTAGTAGTACTACTACTGCAACTACTGCTACTACTGCTGCTACTACAACTACTACTATCACTACTACTACACGTACTACTATCGCTACTACTAGTATTGTTAGCAGTAGTAGTTATAAAAGTATTAGTAGTAGGAGTAATAGCAACAGTAGAAGTTGTAGCAGTAGTAGGAGTAGTAGTACCATTAGACGTAGCAGTAGTAGTAGGTGTCGTAGTGGCAGCAGCAGTACCAGTAGTAGTCATAGCAGCTGTAGTAGTGTAGAAGTAGTAGTTGTAGTAGTAGCAGGAGCAGCAACAATAATAGCAGTAGTAGTAGTTGTTGTTGTTGTATTTCAAGTAGTAGAAGTGTTAGTAGTTGTAGTTGTAGCGGTAGTAGTAGCAGCAACAGTAGATGTAGTAGAAGTAGTAGTAGGAGAACTAATAGTAGTAGTAGTAGTAGTGTTAGTAGTATTAGTAGGAGTAGTAGAACTAGGAGTAATAGTTGCAGTAGCTGTAGTAACAGTAGTAGCAATAGTAGCAGCAGAAACAGTCATTGCAGTAGTAGCACCAGTAGTAGTAGTGCTAGCTGTAGTAGCAGTTGTAGCAGTTGTTGTTATAGTAGTAATTACAGTAGTAGTAGCGGATGTAGTAGTCTTTGTAATCGAAGATGTGGTACGAGAAGTACTAGTAGTAGTAGTAGCTATAGTTGTAAAAGTAGTAGTGATAGTAGCAGTAGTGGGAATAGAAGGTGAAGTATTAGTCGTAGCAGTAGGTGTAGTAGTAGTCATAGTAGTAGTAGTGGTGGCAGTAGTTGTAGCAGTAGAATTAGTTGTATTAGTCGTAGTAGTAGCAGTTGTAGTAGGAGTAGAGTAGTAGCAGTAGTAGCAGTACTAGTCGCAGTAGTAGTAGTTGTAGTTGTAAAAGTAGTAGTAATATTAGTAGTAGTGGTTGTACACGAAGTATTAGTAGTAGTGGCTATAGTAGTAGCCATAGTAGTAGTAGTGGTGGCAATAGTTGTAGTAGTAGAATTAGTTTTATTAGTCGCAGTAGTAGCAGTTGTAGTAGGAGTAGTAGTAGTAGAAGTAGTAACAGTACTAGTCGCAGTAGTAGTAGTTGCAATAGTAGTAGTAGTAGTAGTACCAGTCGTAGAAACAGTAGTTGTTGTAGTAGGAGAAGTAGCAGTAGTAGCAGTAGCCATAGTAGTAGTCATAGTAGGAGAAGCAGTAGTTGGGGTAGGAGCAGTAGTAGTAGTAGTAATACTAGTAGTCGCAGTTATAGTTGTTGTACTAGGAGTAGTAGCAATAGCAGTAGTTGCAGTAGTAGTCGCAGTAGAAACAATAGTAGTAGGACTAGTAGCAGTACTTGTTGTAGTAAGAGTAGTACTTGTTGTAGTATTAGTAGCAGTTGTAGTCGCATTGGTAGTAGCAGTTGTAGTAGTAGTAGTAGTAATAGCAGTAGTGGTAGTAGTAGCTGTAGCAGTAGTAGTAGAAGTAGTACTAGTGGTAGTAGAAGGAGTTGCAATAATAGTAGTAGTTGTAGTCGTAGAAGTAGTAGAAGTCCTATTACCACAGCTACTACTACTACAACAACTACTACTCCTAGTGCTACCGCTACTACTACTACTACTATTGCTACTACTACTACTACTATGACAACAACTACTACTACTACTACTATAGCTACCACTACTACTACTACTACTACTACTACTACTACTCCTACACCTACTCCTCCAACTACTGCTGCTACTACTGCTAATACTCCTACTCTTAGAACTAACCCTACTACTACTACTATTACTACTATGACAACTACTACGACTACTACTACAAACACTGCTACAGCAGCTACTATGGCTACAACAAGAACAACAGCAACTACTACTACTACTACTACTACTATGCCTAACACTCCTACAACTACTGCTACTAATACTACTACTACTACTTTTGACTTCTACCATTACTACTACTACTACTACTACAACAACTACTACTACTACAACTACAATAACAACTACTACTACAAGAACTACTACTACGACTACAATGATTACAACAACTAGCACAGCTACTGCAACTATCACACCTACTACTACTGCTACTATCACTACTACTGCCACTACTATTATTATTACTATTGCTGCTGCGACTACTACTACTACTACTACACCAACAACTACTCCTACTCCTACTCCTACTCCTACTCTACTTCTGTTGGTACTCCAACTACAACAAGTACTACTACTAATACTACTAGTATTACTACTACTGCTACTGCTACTGCTGCTACCGCCATTACTATTGCCATTACTGCTGCTACTATGACATACAATGTTGCAACTAGCACCATTACTACTAATATTTCTACAGCTGCTACTACTGCTAGTAGTACTGTTAAAACACTAACTACTACTCCTACTACTACTACTTCTGCCAATACTACTACTATTGCTACTGTCGATACCACTACTAGTATTACTAATGCTACTACTACTACTGCAACTACTACTACTAATACTACCACTATTCCATCTTCCACTACTCCTACTACTACTCCAACACCAACTCCTACGATGACTACCGCTACTACTACTACCTCTACTACTACTATTGCTACTACTCCTGCAACTACTACTCCTTCTACTACTGCTCTACTACAGCAACTAATCCTCCTACTACAGGTACTACTACCACTACTACTACTATTACAACTGCTACTCCTACTCTTCTGCAATTACTACTACTACAACAACAACAACAATAATAACAACAACAACTACTACTACTGCTGCTGCTGCTGCTGCTGCTACTACTACTACTACTGCTACCACCACTACTACTACTACATCTACTGCTGCTGCTGCTACAACAACTACTATGACTATTATTGCTGCTACTACTACTTCTACTACTACAATTCCTACTACTACAACTAATACAGCTACCACTACTACTACTACTACAACTAATACTGCTACCACTACCGCTACTACTGCTACTGCTACAACAAGTACCACTACTAAACCAATTGTTGCTATTACTGCTACTACTACAACAACAACTACCGTGAATACAGATACTACAACAACTACTACTACTTCTACAATCATTGCTACTCCTCCCACTACTTCTACTACTACTACTACTAGTGAAACTACTACTACTACTTGTACTATTGCTACTACTACTGCTACCACTACTACAAATACTACTACTACTACTACTACTACAACTACTACACCTACTCCTAGTTCTACTACTACCACTACTTCAAATTTTCGTACTCCTGCCACTACTACTAATCCTACTACTACTCCTACTACTACTCCAACTACTACTCCTATGACCACTACTACTACTACTACTACACAACTAATCCTACAACAACAACAACAACTACTACTACTACTACTATTACTACTATTATAACAACTACTACTCCGACATCTACTACTGCTGCTACTACTACTGCTGCTTCTACTACTACGACTACTACTACTACTACTCCTACTACTCCTACTACTACTACTACTCGTACTACTCTAACTACGACTCCTACTACTACTATAATTACTATAGCTCCTACTACTACTACTAATATTACTACTAGTACTATAATTACTACGGCTCCTACTACTGCTAATATTACTAATACTTCTACTACTACTACTTCTAGTACTGCTACTGCTGCTGGTATTAAAATAACTGCTATTACTATTATTACCACTACTACTTTTGCTGTTGTTGCTACTACTGCAGCTGATACTACCACTACTATACTACAACTACTACTACAACAACTCACCTACTACGGCTACTACTACTACTCCAGTTAATACTACTACTACGTCTACAACTCTTAGTAGTACTGCTAATATTAGTACTACTACCACTATTATACTACTACTACTACTACTACAACTAGTACTCTTACTACTGCTACTGCTCCAACAAGTACTACTACTACTGCTACTTCTACTACAACAACAACTACTATTATTAGTACTACTCCTACTCATACTACTACTCCAACTACGGCTACTACTGCTGCTAGAACTACTACTGCTACTGCTACTGCTTCTACTACAACTACTACTATACAGATACTACTGCTACCACCACTACTATTACTACTACTTGACCTATTGCTACTGCTGCAACGATTACTGCTTCTACTACTACTAGTACTATTACTACTGCTACAAATTCTGCTACAACTACTATTGCTAGCACTACTCCTACTCCTGCAACTAATACTACTACTATTACAACTACTTCTATAACAACAACTACTACTATTGTGACTACTGCTACATCTACAACTGTTACGATTAATACTGCTACTGCTGCTTCAGCTACTACTGCTACTACTTCTAGACCAATTGCTGCTACTACTGCTACTACCACTACAACTATTGTTATTACTACAGCTACTACCAATGTTACTACTACTACTACTACTACTACTACTACTACTACTGGCACTGCTACTACTATTACTACTAATAATACTACTACGACTACTAACACTACTGCAACTACAACTACTACTATAACTACTGCTACTACTTCTACTACTACTACAGCTAGTGACTGATGCTGCTGCTACTACTACTGTTACTACTAGTACTTCTTCTAATACTACTACTATAGCTGCTGCTGCTGCTACTACTATTTTGACTAATGCTCTACAACTAGTGCTACTACTACCACTACTACTACTTCTGCTATTGCGGCTGCTAATACTACCACAAGTACTACGACCATTACTTCTAATACTACTACTATTGCTACAACTACTACTACAGCTACGAATACTACTACTACTTTTGCTACTACTACTGCTACAGCTGCTACTACTACTACTACTAGCACAACCCCATCTACTACAACAACAACTACTACTACTAATACTACTACTGGTACTACTACTACGAGTTCAACTACTACTACTACAACCACTACTACAACACCTGGTACAACAACTATGACTACTGATACTACTAGTACTACAACTGCTGCTGCTGCTACACTACCGCTGCTACTTCTTCTACTACTACTACTGTTACTACTATTACAACTACTACTATTGCTACTACTACTACTACTACTTCTTCTTCTTCTAATACTACTACTACAACTGCTGCTGCTACTACTATTTTGACTTATGCTCTACAACTAGTGCTACTGCTACCGCTACTACTACTACCGCTACTGCGGCTGCTAGTACTACCACAACTACTACGACCATTACTTCTAATACTACTACTACTGCCACAACTACTACAACGGCTACGAATACTACAACTACTTTTCCTACTACTACTGCTACAGCTGCTACTACTACTACTACTACCACAACCCCATCTACTACAACAACAACTACTACTACTTCTAATACTACTACTAGTACCACTACTACGAGTTCAACTACCACTACTACAACCACTACTACAACACCTAGTACAACAACTATGACTACTGATACTACTAGTACTACAACTGCTGCTGCTGCTACACTACTGCTGCTACTTCTTCTACTACTACTACTGTTACTACTATTACAACTACTACTATTGCTACTACTACTACTACTACTGCTACTGCTACTACTGCTAATACTGCTACTACTACTCCTCCTCCTAACGCTCCTACTACTTCTACAACTGCTTCTACTACTACTACTATTGCTATTGCTGATGCTACTACAACTTTGACTTCTACGACTGTTTCTACAACCACTAGCACTGCTACTACTACAGCTAGTACTACAACAACAACAACATCAACTACTACTACTACTATTACAACAACTACTATACCTACTACTGCTGCTATTCCTACTACTACAACAGCTACTACTACTACAATCACCACACCTACAACTACTGTAAGTACTATCACTACTACTATAACAACAACCACTACTACTACTACTATTACTACTACTCCTATTACTACTATTCCTACTCCTACTCCTACTGCAGCTCCTACTATTACTACTACTAAAACTAATACTAGTACTGCGGCTTCTGCTACTGCAGCAAGTCCTACTACTACAACAGCTACTACTACTACAATCACCATACCTACAACTACTGTAAGTACTATCACTACTACTATAACAACAACAACTACTACTGCTACTATTACTACTACTCCTGTTACTACTATTCCTACTCCTACTCCTACAACAGCTCCTACTACTACTACTACTCAAACTACTACTAGTACTGTGGCTTTTGCTATTGCAGCAAGTCCTACTACTACTGCGACTACTACCTCTTCTTCTTCCACAACAACAACAATAACAACTACTACTGCTACAAGAACTCCTCCTGATGTTGCTGCTACCCCTACTACTACTACAACTACTACTACTATTACAACAACTACTACTCTTTCTAACGTCAGTATTCCTACTACCACTACAACAACTACACCTACTATTGCTATAACTAATACAACTACTATTATTACTACTGCTATTGCTACTACTACTACTATACCAAGTACTACTCTTACTCCGACTCCTGCTCCTACTAGTCCTGCTGCCGCTACTCCTACTACTACAACAACAACTACTACTACAACTACTACTTCTACTATTACTACTACTACGACTACGACTGCTACAACTCCCACCACTACTTCCACTACTACTTCTACTGCTACTACAACTAAAGCTACTACTATGGCCACTATTTGCATTACTACTACTACAACAACTCCTAACACTCCTATTACTAATGCTACTACTACTACTACTTCTACCACTCCTTCTACGACCACTACTACTACTACAACTACTACTACTCCTACTATTACTACTACTACCACAATAACAACTACTACTACTCCTACTATTACAATTACTACTGCGATGACTACTACTACTACTACCACCCCGATTATTACTCCTACTCCTACTCCTACACCCACTACTAATGCTACTCCTACTTCTACAACAACAAAAACTAGTGCTACTACTATTATCACTAATACAACTGATACTACTACTACTAATACTATTGTTACTACTACTGCTGCTACCGCTACTGCTACTACCACTACTACTACTACTATTACTACTATTACAACTACTGCTACTACTATTACTGTTGCAACTACCACTACTATCATTATTACTACTGCTGCTACTCCTACTGCAACTACCACCACTACTACTACTATCGCTACTGCTGCTGCTACTTCTACTACTACCACAATCATTGCTACTACTGTCACTACTACTGCTACTACTACTACTTTTGCTACTGCTACTTCTACTACAATTGCTGCTGCTACTACTACTACTGCTACTCGTGCTATAGCTACTGTTGCTTCTTGTACTACTACAGCTACAACTTCTCCGACTACTATTACGACTACTACTACTACTGCTACTCCTGCTACAGCTACTACCACTGCTACCACGATTCCAACTACTACAACTCCTCCTGCTACTACTACTGATACTATGACTACTACTACTAGTTCTGTTACTACTACTCCTACAACTACTATTACTGCTACTAGTACCACTATTCCAACTACTACTACTACTCAAACTCCGACTCCAACTAGGACTACTACTACTACTACAACAACAACTACTACTACTATAACTACTACTACAACTACCTCTACTACAACTATAGCTACTACTACTAACCCTACTACTACTGCAACTCTCCTAGTAATACTACTAATACTACTACTACCACTACTATTACTCCCAATACTGCTATTACAACTACTGCTACTACTACTACTACTACTACTACTACTACTACTACTACTACAAATACTAATATTACCACAACTACTACTCCTACTACTACTACTACTACTACTACTGCTATCACCACTACTACTTCGACTACTACTACTATTACTACTACTACTATTACTACTACTACTACTACTACTACCACCACCACTACTACTACTACCACTACTACTACTACTACAACTACTACTATTGTTACGGTTACTACTACTGTTGCTGCTACTGCCACTACTACAATTGCTACTACTTCTACTACCACTTTGACTACTACTACTGCTACTACTCCAACTCCTGCTACTGCTGCTACTTCTATTCCATCTAGTACTACAACTACTTCTACAAATCTTACTACTACTCTTGCTCCAACTTCTACTCCTAGTACAAGTCCTACTGCTACTATAACTACTCCTACTACTACTACTGCAACAACTACTGCTACTAATACTACGGTTACTACTACTACTACGTTTGATGTTGCTACCAATACTACTACTACAAGTACTGCTGCTACTACTGCTACTACTACAACTACAACTACATCTTCTATTGTTGATACAACCACTACACAACTAATCCTACAACTACAACTACTACAACAACTACTACTCCTCCTCCTACTACTACTCCATCTCCTGCACCTATTCATACAACTACTCCAACCACTACTACTTCTACTACTACTACAATTTTTATTACCAGCACGACAGCTTTCACTGCTACTACCACTACCAATACTGCTATCGCAACTAATGTTAGTACTACTACTAGTATTAAT